>OZ020292.1:9636073-9707015 GCA_963971205.1 Aethes cnicana
CAACTGACATTTTGGCCATTATCACACGCGTAATAAGCTAATTTTACGATCGTCGCCAACTGTTAGATCTCAATTTAGGAGTCACTAAGGGAGGCAAAGGAAACTACGTCTTTGCTTTCAACAGCTATAATGTGACTAAACGTCCGCGGAACTCAGCCGCGGTCAACCGTCCTTAAAGTACCCACATAACAGCTCTGTTCCACTATTTTTGGACGCATCTTCAGGAGTCTATGCGTTCATTGACATCTAACTAACTAGTGTCTTTATGGAAATGCCTATTGAGGTTACCTATTGAGATCTTTTATATTTCTATATTCATTTATTTAAACAAACGATCTCAGAAACTGATCTAAAGATTTGGACGAAATTAGCTAGGTCTATTATCTGAGAAAACTCAGTTTTAGCTATTTTCACCCGAGCAAAGCTCGGTCGCCCAGGGCCTATATATTCGAAGTCTTTAAATAGGGATCTCGCTCTTCCCTATAGGATCGCTCACGCGTCGCGTGAACTTTAAACAGCTAGATTTAAAGTTCAACTTGACGCGTGAGCGATTCTATAATGAAAAGCGATCTCTATTTAAAACTTCGCATAGAGTCCCAGGTCTACTAGAGATCTACTATCTAAAGTCCCGCGCCTTCACATTTCAAAACGCTTCAATGTATTTAAAAAGCACCACCAACACTCTCAACACATGTGTGCGTGCTGAGACAGCCGTCAACTATGCGGTGAGTGTTGTGGTGCTTTTTAATTACTACTACTACTACTACAGCCTATTTGCGTCCCACTGCTGGGCACAGGCCTCCTCTCATCACGAGAGGGTTTGGGCTATAGTCCCCACGCGGGCCCAGTGCGAATTGGGGACTTCACACACATCTTTGAATTACTGATAAAAAATTGCAGCGTTTTGAAATGTGAAGGCGCGGGACTTTACATAGTAGAAGATCGTTGTTAATGAGAACCAATGTTTATACCGACGACTTCCACCCCCAGGCAGTTCAGTCTGCAATGGCGACAGCGGCGGCGGGATGGTGTTCTACATGCGCAACGCGTGGTTCCTGCGAGGCCTGGTGTCGCTCTCTGTCGCGCGACAGAACGAGTACCGTTGCGACCCAACGCACTACGTCGTGTTCACGGACTTGGCCAAGTTTCTGCCGTGGGTGCGACAGAATATCAGCGACGAATAAGTGGCTTGGAGTTCGTGTTGTGATTTAGGATTAATCTAGCGCCCGGTTCGTTTGTATATCCACAGAACGCCTCGTTTTGACTATGCACGGTATGGAGGGTTGAAGTAAAGGAGCACAATCTTTATAGTTCCAAAAGTGGACACCAAATCGGGTAGGTTGAGGGCGCTGCGGTCGTCACTCCAGTCGAGCCACCTAGGCTAGTCTGCAGTAGCGCTGCTGAGGCAAAAACGCAGCGAAAACGGTTGTGAGGAGTGTTTTGTTTTGTTGCTTAGCAAATCCGCTGGACATGTTTTCAACTGTTTCGACATATAAGATTGCGCTCCTTACCAAGACACATTCCACACTCCATACACAGAATAACGCCTCGTTTTGACTATAGAGGTTAAGAGGGTTTACTCCGAAAGTTGGCAACGTCGCAAATAGCTGTCAAATATTTTGCTGTTTTCATTAATTTATGAATATTACTGAATGAATACATGAATTATTGCTCTATGGTTGAATAAAACATTAAGTATGCAACAGTTATCATAGGAACAAGATTTTTTTAGTATTATGGAAGTAATATCTTTTGAAAACTTTCCATCGCAGATTCCATGCATTTTAATGTAATCTTATCATTTGAATGCCTAACCAACAAATATAAAACGAGACGCGTCATTCAACCATAGAATGATATCTTCCTTTTTAATTCAGCAATATTGAAAAAATAATAAAAACAGCGAAACATTTGACAGCTATATGCGACATTGCCAACTTTCGGGATAAAGCCTCTTAAGATTTGACAGATTCTCTATGGAGCAAATGTCAAATTTTAACCATCCGTAGGAAAAGGAAGTGTTTTGTGGATATTTGTATAGCGAGACACAATTAGTTAATGTTGTGTGTAGCTGTAGATATAGAATAATAATAAAAAAAACGGTTTGACGATGGCCGCGCGCCATATTGACCATCTGTTTTCTTCTGTACCTTAACTCAAACACAATAAATCTTCTTTCATTCATTCATATTGTAGTGTAGCGCTGTACTGACCTGGGGCCTCATTCGAGTTTATACATAAACGACATGGGATTTCCTAGATCCCTATGAATGGTAACCTAAATTAATACTTAATATTATCCCCCTATAGCACAGATTCCATTGGAATATTACCTCAATACAGACCTTAAAATTTAATTAGTTACTTTTTCTAGAGAATAATTTTAAATTTTAAGGTCTAGTAAGCTATTAGGATAGCTCATCATAATATATATCTGAATAGAGAGTCGATTTATTAATGAAGGTTTATAAACATTTAACTCGATTGAGGCACTTGTATGAACGCCAGAGTTGGGCAAGAAACCCCCGCTTTATAGAATAAAAAAAATGCTTTCGATGCCAACGTCCTGAGTGCACGCTGCCTCAGTGCCCAGAGCGTTAATAGCCGACCGCTCCGCTTAACGCTTCAAGCGTCCACTCAGGTCGTACATTAAACATTACTACATATGGACTGCATTTTGACTCACCCGCGGGAAATAAAATGATGTTTTTCACGTGTACCCGTTAGTACAATCCAAAATAGTGCAACCTCGTATTTCTACACGAATGGACAAGAATACGCAAAGCTCGACTCAGATGGCGCTGCAAACGCTTGACCCAAACCAAAACCCAAACACTGCAGCTGTCAATTTTTTACGGGTTTTATTTTGTTGAAAATTTTAAGTAGATTTGTTTTAAATTGTTAAATATTGACCGCAATTTTAATTTTGGTTCAGTTATTTGTGATGAAAATGAAGACATCCCAATGCAATTATACTTGCTCCAGATACATACCAAGTCTTTCGGAAATACGTGTCGTCCGTTCTCATTGCATCCTGGAACTGCACAGCGCGGCATTTTTTAACAATTTAAGTAAAACCAATAACAACAAATATTTCTCTATGTAATTGACAGATGGTTTGGGTCAAGCGATTGCAGCGCTCCTAGTGTCCAAATTATGCAGATTTCTTGTCTATTGGTCTATCCCGTCTTACCTTAACTAAAAATCTATTAGTCTTAGAAACATGATATCAGTGTCATTGTTTAGCTCATATAGTTAGCTCGGAGTTATGGCCTTAAGTTAGTATCACGGGCGGACGGGGTCACGAAAACCGACGTTTCACTTTAAAACCGATGGCCGTGTGCACCGACACAGCGCCACGCATCTTTTTTGTGATTTCTGTCCAAATGTGGTTTGTCTGTACTTGTAATTGCAGCTATTTTTATTTTAGCGACCAAATAGGGATGACGACAGGGTGAAGAAATCGAAATTCTAATTAGTCCGTCAGTCAGGTAATAAAAAAATATTAGACACGTATTTTTTGTTTTATCAAATTAACAAAGAATGACCAAGTTAAAACCCGTTAAAGTTGGAGAGTGGGGGCTAACTACGTCACCGTTAGGTATAAATCGTATAACCGTGACGTCACGCGACATTTCAACTCAATATATCTCCGTATAAGTTTGATTACGTGAAAAAAGAAAAAATACGTGTCCAATTTCAACAATCTTCCTGATACACTAAGGAAAAAAAGTTGTCGTCATCCCTATTATCTTAGTTATTAGAAATAGGTTTATAATAATAACAAAAGTTTTATCTGACGTGCTGCATGACAATAAATATAGAAGTGCATTGAACAATATATCTTAAATGACATAAGCATTTAACTTAATTGCCCATAAAATCCTAATATGATATTGACGACACCTTAAGACTGCTTTTATGTATTTTTACGTCACCCTTAGCCGTCAAGTGGGATTTTCTGACCGCTACGCGGGGCAAAAATCTCACTTCCTGGTCCAGGTAAGACGTAAAACTTTGGACAAACCACGGGCGGTAATTCCTAAAGCCCCAGACCGCATATCTATCTCACCTTCGGTTCGGGCCACAAACACCAGCTATCTGAGATAATAACGAATTCACCGCCCTAGGTTTGTAATGTACTATTACCGATGGTTTATTTTATAGGTACCCGTTGTAAGTAAAAATTACCGAAGTATCTTGCCTACATGAAAAATTCATTTTATAAGTGGTAGATTAACTTCCCTAAATAATACGAATCCAATAAATTGTACATTTTGATCAATATGTGTAAAGGCATTTTTTCATACACTAATTACTTTTACTACTACCGTAGGTATATAAATGTTATAATACCTGTAACTCCAACTCTGTCTGTTACCTCTTCACGCTTCAACCGCTGGACCGATTGAGATGAAATTTGGCATGGAGATAGTTTGGGTCCCAAGAAAGGAGGCTACTTTTTATGCCGGAAAAACGCGTAGTTCCCGCGGGAACACGTTAACCGAATTCCAAGCGGGCGAAGTCGCGGGCAGAAGCTAGTATACCTATACAACCTGAGTGTTATAATATAACACTTATTATCTATCATATTATATATATATATATTATATATATGAATTTGACTTGTAATTGATTTTATTAATAAAGATGATTATGATTATGATTAGTGTTCGGCAGCTTGGAAAATAATTTTTCAACTTTGTGATAAACTTGCATTCGATTTTGTTCCAATGCCCAATAGTATGGTGTCACTATTATACTTTAAAGTATTTTACATCACCCTTGGCCGTAAAGTGGGATTTTCTGCCCGCTACGCTGAGAGAAAATCTCACTTCTTGGCCAAGGCATGATGTAAAACTTTTGACAAACCACGGGTGGTAATTCGTAAAGCCCCAGATCGCATATTTATGGCCCTCACCTTCGGTTCGGGCCACAGAAACCTGAGATCTGGGACATTTACGAATTCACCACCCTAGGTCTGTAATGTACTATAAACTATGACTGTAAAATAAACATTATTATTTAGAAATGTTACAAATTATCTCTTGATATATTGTCAGATATATGTATCTAAAATAACATCACCTGTTTATACAGTACAGTACGGTGACAATATATAGTATCGCTTTTTGCTATATAGTACAAGCGAAAGGTTTTGTTTCAATTTTATAACATAATAGCTAAACGTGTGAAATGGTGGAATTATCTTTAATGTCGTTAGTAAACGTAATGAGATTAAATAAATTATACATACTTTCTATGTGGCTTTCATTACATAATGAAATAATGATAAAATTACTATTAACAATCTATTAACCCATTTCTGATATATATAAATCAAAAAATCAAAAATCAATCATGTATTCAGCAAATTGGCCACATAGGGGCACTTTTACGTCAGAAAAGAATTTACTAGCGCTTCCTAGACCCATTGCTTGAGAAGAAGCGCCGCAACAAACTCAAGCAGAATATCACAATGAAGACGAATGTAACGACAACTCGCAAGCTAAAATCACGTCGTTATGCCGTATATATAGAGCGTGCCAAAGAAATATACAATACACACGAAAAACAGACTCCTCCTTTTGGCGCAGTCGGATAAATAGAAACTCACTTTCAAGTTGCACAATATTAGCAAGCCTGATTATTTATTATCGTCTGATGAAATTTGGTATATCCCCAAAAAACAATAAAGTCTACTAACTTTATTTCTTCTAAAATGTTAGCAAGCCTGACTATTTATGATATAACTATGTCTGATGAATTTTGGTATGTATACAAAAAACCAAGTTAGTATAAGGTACTAGAAATAAAGTTCACTTTGATTTTTTGCGATTCCGTGTTCCGAGCTTTAGGGTTTTTTACAAATAAAACAATATATTTAGTACTTTTCAAACTCTGTATTGCTATTACAAGAACCTCTGGTAACGATAAAACAACTCACAACAAGAAAACAGGGGAATTTACAAAAACTTCAAACTCGTTATCCGCACAAGAAAGAAAGAAAGGCGTCTATGTTGGGCGAAAATTAAAAAACATTTACATTAAGATTCAAACTAAAATAACATTTCACTCTAGACACAATACAGAACTGTATCGTCTCGGTTTGTTTGAAAAAAAAAAGTAAAACGAATAAACTGTACAGTACATACCTATACTCCCAACATACATAATGTACAAAAATATTACCAACACTCAGTGCATGTAGAAAAAACGAAAACTAAAGAGAACGATATTTTTAATGTAGAAATGAACTTCATTTTACATACATTTCATTGCTTCCAATCAATACATACAAATAATATGTACCATATTAGGTAAAACCTGCGTATCTACTATATAATAACAGGTCATGCTCAGAATATTTAGTTTGATATTAATTTAAACTTTTGTGATTGCACACAAAATATAACAAGGTTATATCAATTAAATAATCAAAAAAATGTGGTAAGTAGAGTTGGAAAGAATTCATAATAAAGTAGGTGCCTAGGGCCCGCGTGGGGACTATAGCCCAAACCCTCTCGTGATGAGAGGAGGCCTGTGCCCAGCAGTGGGACGTAAATAGGCTGTAGTAGTAGTTGGTGCCTAGGATAGTTATTCTGTATCATATCATTTGAGCCCATCGCACAACATTAAGGGCCTTGACTGTCTTATTACTTATTGGAGATACCCCTTTTACTATAGAGGATCGAAGTTCCACCTTCATTTAACCAAAGGAGCGAGGAAGTCTCGATCAAAGACATTCTCTAGCTTGAATTTTCCTAAATACTTAGCCACTGGAATATCCAGCGTTCACGTGTTTAAATCGCTACCCTCAAAACGTTAAAATATGTACATCAATGAGATCGAAAGCTCTTGAAATATACATTTTGAAATTTGAAACCGTTTCGCGTCCAGAGCGTGCTTACCAGTAGGGAGTGGGTCCGTTTCGGCATCTCTGCCCTCTGAAGCGCTCTTCGCCGAAATTCGGGGCCCAGGGTAAGTTTCTCCCTCTGTTAGGTCTCGGGCCCTTTCCCGGGAGGTAGTTAGGGTAGGGGGGTCTGTTGTTAGGGCAGCCGCCGGGCCGGCAGCCGTTTCGGGGGGTGTTGGGGTGACTCCCCCCTAAGGGGGGAGGGCCGAAGTCCTCCCATGGTTCAGGCATCATGCAGCCCCCGCAGTTCCATGTATAGTCACCTGGAGGAAGATAAGTAAGTTACTTAAGGGTTATTATTATTATTAATATGCAAGCAAACAAAAAAACAAAATTTAAATTTTTATTCGATCTTACAAGCATGGTGTGAATTGTTTAAAAAAAGAAATGATTTTTTATTGAATATAATTCTTATAATGATTAACTAGATAGGATTTAATAACCCTCCAAATACATTAAATTAGGTAGTGAATATGTGATGAAATTATAGCTGACCTTCAAATCCTTGAAGGCTCAAAAGGAGAGAAAATGAATAAATGTACATGTTAGTAGTTCGATATAATTGTAACAAATCAAATGCAGTGTCGTGAATAATATTTATTATATATCATAACTATCACTTTGGCCAGAATTTGGAAGAATAATTTTCGTCTGTCGTTTGACCTATCGTGTTTACATTTTAACCTCTAAAAGTTGTTTGTTTAACATATTTATAACTTTGAAATAATGTGAAACAGAAATCTTTATCTAACATTTATAGTGGAAAATGGCTAGCACATACCAGAAGCCAACATTAAATATCTTAATCAGTAACGGACAATAATATGTGAACACGACATTCATTTCTACACACAATAGACCGTGTTCACATATTAACGAACCCTATCTCTGTTCAGATATCTCATGATGGCTTAACACGAACGATGCGTCAATGGGTAGGTATATAATTTCTATGTATACGCATTTAGAAAATATACTGAATTTTAATTTCTTCACAAATATAAATTTAAGACACCCATAAAAGATTACAGTTACATTATTACTTTAAGTAAGGCTACAATTTATTAATGTGTTAATTTACATATGTAATTAAATCATATCATAAGAGTTATTGTTAATGAGGGTTTCCTAAAAAAAAAACGCTGACCAGGTGGCGTATTGAGACAAGAGTCCAAATAGCTGTCAATTCGTGTATATCTATATATATATATATATAAAACAAGAAACTGACTGACTGATCGATCAACGCAGAGCCGAAACTACTGGTCGTAGAGAGCTGAAATTTGGCATGCAGGTTCCTTAGGGAACGTAGGGTGCTCCCCTAAGAGAGGATTTCCCGAAATTCCCACGGGCACGAAAAAAAACGGGGAAAAGCTAGTTATTATTTACGTTAATTTTTTTTATGTCAAAATTACAGCATTTATGTTATTCTTATTTCATTACTCAGAACATTTTAAAGTGGTTAGTTTTAAGATATTAATGTGCAGATGATATTACAATGACAAAATAATTAGTAAAACGGAAATTCGGGAAATCTTTCATTTAATATTACATACCATACATTTCGACAGCTTTTGGACCCAACGGCTCGGTGGCGCCATCTGATGGCCGAAAAAATAGAGGAAACTCTTATTAAATGATTATTTACTCAACACGACGCATTAATACTGAAGTTTTTAGTGATTTAAAAATAAATACAAAGCTGGTAGTGTGAATGAGGTCTAGTATGAAATCAATATTACTTCATGTAAATGAATCTAAGTAAAATTTTGATACTTTATTAGTCGAGATCATAAACATCACGTCCTTATATGAATTCCTAAGAGAATTTATACCTTTTCACCTCTTAAGTTTCTAATGATATAAAATAAATATAAATTACAAATACAATAATTCCATTTTTTTTCGACTATTGATTCACCATTTCAAATAGTTTCATAAAACTTAGTCATCCTTGAAGTTTCATAAGAAAATCTACTGGAAACAATACAAGTTCGGCCTAAAACTAATATCATAAGGGAAATAAACCACAATCAACAAGAATAAAATAGTCCTAGACAGTGATTACGCTCAATGCTCAAAAATATTGAAGTGAAAATACCGTCATCTAACAGTTTTTTTTTTTATGGAATCATTCCGCCTAAAACGTGCTTTAGTAATTTCGATCTAAATTTTGAACTACATAATTTAGTTTAAGAGAGCGTCCTGTCAAAAAATATTGCTAACTCTGAAATAAAATCAGCTTAATAAAGAATTAGTCAATGCAAATAATCAATCAAAATTGTTAACCCTAAAGCCTAGTTCGGACTAGGACAGTATTTTAGTCAAGTGGCGAGCAGTTATTTAGGAGCTAAACGTTTCTGAACATCAAAAATGTAGTCGAGTTGGTTAGTAAATAATTAAGTCAAGTCGATCCATTTTATTCTATTTCTGGGCAGTAGCGAGTAGTTTACTACTACTACTACTATAGCCTATTTGCGTCCCACTGCTGGGCACAGGCCTCCTCTCATCACGAGAGGGTTTGGGCTATAGTCTCCACGCGGGCACAGTGCGGATTGGGGACTTCACACACATCATTGAATTACTTCGCAGATGCGTGCAGGTTTCCTCACGATGTTTTCCTTCACCGAAAAGCTCAGCAAATTCAAATTGAATTTCGCACATAAGTAAACTTCGAGGTGCGAGCCGGAATCGAACCCCCGACCCTCTGCATGAGAGGCGGTAGCTCGAACCACAAGGCCACCACGG
This sequence comes from Aethes cnicana, assembly GCA_963971205.1. Lineage (NCBI taxonomy): Eukaryota > Metazoa > Arthropoda > Insecta > Lepidoptera > Tortricidae > Aethes > Aethes cnicana. Next base: position 9,645,735 of record OZ020292.1, read on the forward strand.
CTTCTCGCGGCTTCTTCGGCGGCGAGTAGTTTCGCTAATAAATAACTCGCCACTCGACTAAAATACTGGCCTAGTCCGAACTAGGCGCGACGCGCGGAGCGTTGAGCGACGCGTCAAGCGACAAAATTAAACACTTGTCTATATATGATAGTGTTCATGGAGTAGCGTTACCGCGCGCGTTTCACTACATATTTACGTCGCTTGACGCTGCGTCAAAGAGGCCTAAATTTTTTTTTCATGTCGACCAATGGCTTTTTAGAAACAAATTCAAGGCCATAATGAGCATGCGAGGAATAAATGATCACTTCCATCTATAGTAGAAGTAACTCCTAGATAGTAGGAGTAACTCCTGTCTGCAAATCTAATCCCCTTACTAATCAGGCAGACTGGCAATCTTTTTTAACACTTGTAACAATGAGTACGACAGAAACAGCCCTTCTAAATCAACGCATTAAGTAACACCACAGATAAAGCAAGGTGAAACTGGAATGACAACCTTCATACAAACAGAGTACGCCCGAAATAAGTGTTAAATACGATAATAGATGTCGCTGTCTAAGTAGCCTGTACGAAAATTCAAAGTGTCCCCTGGATATTGCTCACGTACAGAGCTTTTCGTACGCCATAGTGTAAGGAGATTGTCAGCCTATATATTAGGTCCTTACATATGAAATTGGCGTTTGGCGAACTGGCAACTTTGATTCAAAATATGTGGCGTTCGGCTAGGAATTCCAAATTCAAATTTATTTCAAATTTAAGACCATGTATTTCTGTGTTCGAATTACGAAATTTATTTGTTATCGCGTCATTTGTTTTTCTTTCACATCGTTCTGTTCACAATATGGAGAACTTAAAATATCGCTATATTTACGAATATGAGTTTCACCTCGGCACTAGTGCTGCAGAAACGGCTCGTAGGATTAACAATGCGTATGGGGAAGCTACTGCAAAAGAAAATACGGTACGTTATTGGTTCCAACGTTTCCGTTCTGGAAATTTTGACCTACAGAACAAGCCTCGTGGACGGCCGGAGACACAAGTTGATAACGAAGAATTAAAAGCAATTGTGGAAGCAGATCCATCGCAAACCACGTCAGAGTTAGCGGCAGGCTTCGGTGTGAGTGATAAAACCATTTTGATTCACTTGAAACAAATTGGAAAAGTGAAAAAACTTGAAAAATTGGTACCGCATGAATTGAGCGACGCAAACAAAGAAACACGCGTCGAGTGTTGCGTTTCACTTCTCAACCGGCACAATAATGAAGGCATTTTGAATCGTATCGTTACTTGTGATGAAAAATGGATCTTGTACGACAACCGGAAACGTTCTTCACAATGGTTGAACCCAGGTGAACCAGCCAAATTCTGCCCGAAACGAAAGTTGACTCAGAAAAAGGTACTGGTAAGTGTCTGGTGGACTAGTGCCGGTGTCATCCATTACAGTTTCTTAAGATCTGGGCAAACAATCACGGCTGATGTGTATTGTCAACAATTGCAAACGATGATGGAAAAGCTAGCCATTAAACAACCCAGACTGGTCAATCGATCTAGCCCACTGCTGCTTCAGGACAACGCTCGACCACATACGGCACGTTTGACGGCCGCAAAACTACGGGAGCTGCGACTGGAATGTCTTCGACACCCACCATACTCCCCGGACCTTGCTCCAACTGATTACCATTTTTTTCGGAATTTGGACAACTTCATGCAAGGAAAAAAATTCAATTCTCACGAGGCTGTCCAAACGGCCTTCAAAGATTTTATTGATTCTCGCTCACACACTTTTTTTAGTAAAGGAATCAATGAACTACCTTCGAGATGGCAAAAGTGCATAGATAGCCATGGCACATACTTTGACTAAATAAAAAAATAGTTTCATAAAAAAAAATCGTTTTCATTTCTGCCATATGAAACGCCAATTTCATATGTAAGGACCTAATACTTAATTTCCTTGTCTCTGGTGGTAATACTTGTCGGGAATTTTTACATTATTTTGTATCTAAGTAGGTACACCACGAACCATCCACGATCATTCAAATGTGTGACATTCCGACTATGTATTTATGATCGACCTCGTACCATTAAATATTACTTCAACACGAACCTAATGAGAGCCACCGTATGCCTGCTCACCAGTTGGCGCCAGTCTTGTGAGGTTTGGCCGTCAGTTCAAAGTTAGTCATTACATACAATAGTGTCAATGTCACTGTGACATTTGAAGTTTCGGAGACCTCGGTGCTGCCAATTTAGCGTATAACAAGGCATACAAAGGCCATGGCAGGATAAGGGAACATCTTGTGCCTTAATAGCTTTTCCGGCTAATTTTTTTCGTGATGATGGGCCCTGCTGTTTGTAACACTTATACAAAATTACAGCATTCTCCTCTTCTTACTTTCCAAGAAAAAAAATAATTAAGAAAAATCATTTTTCATGAATATTTCCGCTTCTGTAGATTTAATTAATTCGTGCTTTAAACATATAATACACTTAGCCGAGACGGAAAATATGTCACTATAAAACGCATAACATTCCATAGACAGTTTCTTTATTTTAAGGGTTAACATTTTTTTTTTTTTCATAAGTTCTGAGAGAGGGACACCTCCAATTTTTTAACACATAATAGCCTTTTTGATGGCCTATAACATAAATAAAATTCAAGCTTCTAGCATTGGTGCATCATAAAAAAAAGTCTTAACTTAATCGTCGTCGTCACTATTTTCGTTAATTACAATACTCAGGCCTCAAATAGTACTATAATATCAGACCAAGCTTGAACTTAATTTATGTTATAATAAGCTTCTAGCATTGGCAAAATAAAAGTTGGTAAGTCCCTGTGACGTAATAAAAAAGAAATGAATTCATCTTATATTAAACCTTTTTAGGGTTCCGAAGTCCACAAGGAACCCTTATAGTTTCGCCATGTCCGTCCGTCCGTCTGTCCGCACTATTGCTCGGAGATGCTTAGTTCTAGAAAGCCGTAATTTGGCATGAATATGCATATTAGTTACGCTGACAAAGTGGTACAATAAAATGTTGAAATATTTTTTTTTATGGGGTACCTCCCCTACTCGTAAAGTGGGGATGTATTTTTTTTTTCTTGCGTACCCCATGGTGCGGCATATCGTTGAATAGGTCTTGAAAAAATATTGTGGGTTTGTTAAAACCATTTTTTGATTAAGTGATGCGTTTGTGAAATATTAAGCTTTAAAGTGCTATTTTTTGTTAGGGTCACGTGTCCCCCCCCCCCTGCCAGCTGAATGGTGGTATTTGGAAGGCTGAAAAAAATCACGGTTGTGGCATATATAACGTAGTTGAAAGGAAAACTATCACAGCTAAGTAGGCTGTACAAACTTTCGAGTAATAGGCGACCAACTTATGATGATGATTTTTCTCGAGCGGCAGGGGCGTCGGGCGGGCACGTCATTCATACCACAGGCTAGCTAGATGCTAATAAGTCTTAGAAAGGTACTGTGGGCATCGTCAACTTCGGAACCCTATACTTTGCGCGTGGCCCGACACGCACTTGGCCGGTTTTTGTAAATGTTTATAAATGATTTATCACTGGCCTGATATTATAGTACTATTTGAGGCCTGAGTATTGTAATTAACGAAAATAGTGACGACGACGATTAAGTTAAGACTTTTTTTTATGATGCACCAATGCTAGAAGCTTGAATTTTATTTATGTTATAGGCCATCAAAAAGGCTATTATGTGTTAAAAAATTGGAGGTGTCCCTCTCTCAGAACTTATGAAAAAAAAAAATTAAAAATGTTAACCCTTAAAATAAAGAAACTGTCTATGGAATGTTATGCGTTTTATAGTGACCTATTGTCCGTCTCGGCTAAGTGTATTATATGTTTAAAGCACGAATTAATTAAATCTACAGAAGCGGAAATATTCATGAAAAATGATTTTTCTTAATTATTTTTTTTCTTGGAAAGTAAGAAGAGGAGAATGCTGTAATTTTGTATAAGTGTTACTAACAGCAGGGCCCATCATCACGAAAAAAATTAGCCGGAAAAGCTATTAAGGCACAAGATGTTCCCTTATCCTGCCATGGCCTTTACTTAATTGGCAACACTGAATCTCACGCGACACAAGCGCCTCTAGCGGAGAATTCATTCGCGTTTGTCCTCACTATGGAAGACGTCATTAGTAAGAGGGCCACTAAATAACGAAGACAAATTTAATGCTCAATGGAATATTTCTAAAAAAACGTGTACATGTATACTTTTTTCAAAAATCCAATTTAGAGTTCACAGTTAATAGTATTGTTTTAAATCAAACACGAGAAAGAAAAAAATATACTTAGTCATTGCTCGTATTTGAAATATTAGAAACATTTTTTCTTCTAAGTTAAACATACAGCATTCTATTAAATTATGCAAAAAAACTATAGGTTTTTGGAAAAGGTATTCACGTCCACTTTTTTTAAAGAAAAAACGCCTTATTTATTAAAACCGCAACAAGTTTACGTCATCATACAGTACATTAGAAATAACGCTTGGTTTAGGCACGATTCACATTGGGTCTAACTCTAGCATTCTATCTATACTATCGCAAGTGGGGCGCCACTTTTAAGCTGGAACCCCACAGCTGCGCACTGTCGACCTACACCACGTTAGGTTCACGAACACTTAGTGACCGTCAAGACAGCGTACACCGTAACATTATCCAGAATATGATCATGTCAATAAATATCTAGTACCCAAATAGTACATACGGAAAATCTAAGCTAAAAAAATGGTACCCTTGAACTTCTCGAAATATAAGGCCTGTTCGGTGTACGCTACCGAGCGTACACCTGGCGTACACCGCGTGGCTCTCTGAACCTGGAACGCCTTGTTTCTAAGAAAAGATTTATAGCTCCAAAAATAGTACATAACATAAATAGTACCCTACGCCCGTCAAATTTCACCGCTCTATCTATAATAGATATTGAGATATTGCACCACGTAACTTTGTACGAACGTGAGTGAATACTGTGTTTCCATGGTAACGCTGCCAAATTTCGTACACCGTCAACAGGCCTTATATTTCGAGAAGTTCAAGGGTACTATTTTTTTAACCTAGTTATTCCGTAGGCACTATTTGGATACTATTTAATTGCATAGGTAATCGGATCCTGGATAACGTTACGGTGTACGCTATCTTGACGGTCAAGTACACAAACGCTCCATATGAAAATGTAGGTGGATACTTCAACAGCACCGCACAGCCACGCTGTGCACGGACAATATAAATGAAGCCAAGTTTAGCGTGCGCCGCAGTGGGGTTCTGGCCTTAATCACCGATTTATACTTAGTAAGGTTTTTTGACATTACGTTGTCCCCACTGTTTTTACATAAAATACTTTATACATTGCTGCTAATTTTAATATACAGTTTAATATATATTTTACACTCTACTACGAAGGGACGAGACTGTGGTGGGTACCAGAAATTTTCCAAATGGATAACATATCCGTCCTTTTTACTTTGCAGTAAAAAAAGGACAGAAACTAATATTCCATGATATTCTTAGAATGGGATTGCATACTATCTGAGTCGTAGTCATTTCTACTTTAGCCAAAATATTACTCTTAACTTCCAAAATTTTATCTACACTTTCATAATATTAACATTATTAAATATCCTAAATACCGTTTTTTCTCGTATCCACCACAGAAAGATTTAGCAAGGTTAATAGCTGGTGTGATCCGGATAGAATTTGGTTGGATTCAGGGTATGAATACATTATTTTATCTATTAAAAACCTGAAAATATTGTATATAGGTGAAATTTATATATTAAGGAATATTCGTAATCCAGGACTTAGGAATCCAGCCAAAATCTTATACGGGTGCGGGGTAAAACAAGAACAACACCCATAGACTCCGAAACTACGAAACATTCGAATCACTTTTATATTGTCACTGTAACGAGTAACGACCCGCGGCGTACGCGCCAAAATCAACCAAACCACCCACAGAAAAACCAAATTTACGGTATATTGAAGATAATTATTAAATTACTTCTCAGAAGTCCTATCTGAAAGTTTTAATCACACAAAACGACAATAACAAGCGTTCGTCTCACGAAAAAAGTTATAAAGAAAAAATACAACATGGTATATTCGATGTATATTTTAAACAGAAACGTTAACGATCACAGTGTTAAAACAAATCACCGCTTTTTAAATAAGGTTATTTTCGTAACCAACATGCGCGTGCGGAATTGATATATTCCGCCAAATTCACGCAATATATTTCAATGTTATAACAGGTGACAATCGATTAGACCATAAGGTACGATAACATGGTCCGCCACTCACAATTAATATTTCAACGTGTTTAGTCACATCCCTACAAAATAGTGTATATGTAGTTGTAAGTATTGTTTGTATTGTTTGACGTCTGTTTCAGTGCGCACACATGCGATGGGAGTCCTTACAAATAAGAAAAGTAATTTTGGAGGGGCGGGCCATATTATCCTAGTCACTACAGATCCTGTACCTACCTGAATGAGTTTACAACAGCTTGTCTTAAGAGTCCCCTCCCGTGTACGCTCCTTTCTCCATACAAACGTAGTTACGTTTTAACTGAACTACTTATCAGATTGGTACCAAATTTTACAAGTAATAGTGGAGCACAGATATTAGTGTCCAAAATACACTTTGATTGTAATAAATTGAATAACAAAGAAACTAGAACCATTCTAGTTTTCTCCATACAAACTTCAAAATTCCGTTTTTTGGCTGTAATTTAATTGTTTTATTTTACCACGACTTTTACTAATTTCGGACACTCACAATAATGATTTTATTATGTGTACCAAGTTTTGAGTCAATCTGTTTAGTACCTATAATTTGGGAATAAAAGCGAAACTAAGTTTGTATGAAAAGTTGAAAAACGCCGTGCGTACAGGGGACTCTAAAGAATGCAAATCCTTTTAAATAATCAATAATGATAGGCAACCAACACTAACTATGAACGGTAGGGTTACGAAGAAACTTATATGGTGAGACACATAGTATTACGTCATCAAAGTATTTTTTACATTTGAAACAGCAGCTTGAAATCCATAGAAAAATACCAAACTACTGGTTACTGACAATACAAAATGAAGCCAGAAAACTTAATTGTGTCTGTGACTTTCTATTGTTTATTACATTCATTAATTTGTCTTAATATTTATAACTTTCAAGTAAAAACCCCAAGAATTGTAGCTCCAAGCTTTCTGAACGATTAGGATTAAGCCGTGCCGTGTCGTCTATACTATGTGCTTCATACATTATAAAGTGACAATCATTCGGTACATTTGATTTACCTCGTAGTGAAGTTTATCTTAAAAATGGGCTCGCGAGTAAATATCAGGTATTTTTCTTAAAATTTACCACGTCTTTCCTAAATTAGTGTTAGAAAGGGTAATTTCGCGTATTTACGAGTATTTACTTCCAGGCTCTTATATCCCATCCTATCTAACGGGTCGATTACCCGTAATTAGAATAACAATAATCCACCCGATTAATCACCAGAATCTATATAGGTATTATTCCGGTTTGCCTTAAAATATTCGTATTGTTCTAACTCACCATAAGACCTTACCAAGTGGTTAGACTTCGGATAACATTTAGGCCCCAATTTCGTACATATTTAACAACAACGAAGCGCCTATACAATAATAATAAGCTATATAATAACGCTGTTGCACAGACAACTTTAATCTATTGAGCACAAATCGTGTTTCATTTCATAAGCAGATACATTGCGTACCACATGCCATCTTAAACCGTAACCGGAAAGTTACGGTTTAAAACAGGTTGTGAATTAAGTGTTACATTATGGGTGATATAGTATTATAAAATTATTAAATTGACTCTAGCACAACTTATGTTAGTAAAATTATATCCATTTGTTGGACATCGACCGGAGAAAATATTGAAGTAAAGAAAGAAAAACATTTATTATTCATGAGAAGACAGGACGGCACATGAAAGAAACACCAAATTATAATAATACAGAACACGGTAGTGTTGTGGTCTGTCTGTCACGAAATAGAAAACATGTTTATGATTATTAATCATTTAAATGCTACAATCATGTGCAGAATAGGGTCAATTTGAACTTTATCCGTGATCGCGTTGGTTCTACTGTATGTATTATTTAAAGAGAATAAAACAAAATTTTAAGGCAAAAGTAAAAATACCTATAATTTATTAATTATTAGGTATTTAATTAATAATAATTTTGACTATGAAGATTCCGATACTAATCTAATCATACCTTCGTGAACGTCGCGGTCTAAGGAATTGAAAAACTATCTAGGATATGTTTCATTTCTATTTAAATATTTAAAAATAATATGACGTGTAGGTGACGTTTCATCCGATCATGTAATATTCTATTATTTTTGTGATTTTGTGTTTTTTTTTGCTGTAAACTGTGTCTTCTGTGCAGCGAATAAATGTCTTTCTTCTTCTTCTTCTTCTTAATCGGTATTTTTTCTCCAATCGGTGTCAACAAACAGATGTCTTATACGGAGATTTGTTACAAATATTGAAACCGATAACGATCTATTGTGTCAATAAGTGCACATCGCTATTTCTACGCTAGAACGGGTCAGAGTTTTCTAGATAACAGTGTTTTTGTGCTGGAACGGTCCCTTTGTTGTAGTATAGGATCATGTGAATCCGTGCCGAGTTAAAATGCTGAAAAATGCTCGTATTTCTTTGATACATTGCTGTTCTGATAAAATATGTACATATAGCAAGAAGCCGTACAAAATCAGTGATATTTTTAATAACTCTTTAAGATATAAATGTGTAAAAAAATGTGTTAAAGAAAAGATCTGTTCTGTTACTGATAAAAAAGGTACCACAAACATAACAAACTGTAATAGATATTCAATGAAACAAATACTTGAAATAGTACTTCTAACTCAGCACGAATGAAAAATTACAATATAGCACTTTCTCCAACGTTAAAAGACGAAATTTCAACGGTCACTAGGTACATATTAAACTATTTTTTTTTTATTAAATCTTCATCTCGCCTCAGTCGTTCAGCATTTTTGTGAACAATTTTTGTTCATAACACTTTTAATATAATATTTATAATTTAATTTAAAATATTAAGAGACCTTTAATCACAGTTCGGTACCAAAAGCACTATTATTGAGCAAATAAAACACTTAAATGGGAAATGTTTTTCAAGGCTGGTAACAAAAAATGTCCACAAAACTGGCAACCCCGTAAGGTAACTTTCGATACAGTCGAGTCTTGTCTATATTATCTATGCTTAAAATAGAAAACAAGCATTAGGAAGGTAACAGTGGACAGGGTAACTACGCAAAGTAATTATGAACTAAGTCTACTCTTGTTCTGGACGATTATAGCCTTTAATTAACTCGTAGAGAACAAAACACTGTTTTACTTTTACCTTTGACAATTCACATAAGATACAAGACCGTGTATTTCTTTTTTTGTATTTTTATTTTATTTGCTTTATTCTCTAAAAAGCTGGGTTATTCAAACTTCACCTTATTTAAAATAACACAATGAACAATCTGATTGCAACGATAGACATAAATTCAATAAACCACAGATTACCAAACAAATTTTCGATTTCCGAACACGTTTGCATATTCTCTTCCAGTTGGAATGGTACGTACCACACTTCTCATAAAAAAAATCGCAAAACCTAAAAAAATCCAGAACAACAGCACACTAAAACCTTAAGCTACACACTACGAGAAAACAAAGTCCTCCGCCTAGATCCGACTATCGGTAAGACGGAACTTCTTACAGTACAGCCCTTTTCAAAACGGGCGGTGGTGGGACATATAAGCCGGCTGATTGTAGAAGTCGCGGCGGAGGTAACGGTTCGAGGGGTTGGAGTAGAAACTGTAACCGGCCGTGTAATCTTGCCGGCTGTGGAGCATGTCGAGTTGGTCCAGGCTGTGGTGGCGTTGGGGCAACGTTGGCCGCGAGTCCACTGGCAGCGTGCGATCGCAAGTTGGGGTTAGGTTTGGGCGATGTTTGACGTAAGTTTGGCAAATATTTGATAAAAATGATTATGCGAAATGGTATGTTTACTCATAGTTTATAGACTGATAATTTATTGAAGCTGATATATGTATGTAACGGCTATTTGTGTAATCGACAAAAATCAAGGCCTTTAATTTGAAGTTATAGGTTTTTACGGGTTTTAGGTGAACAATACCGGAAAAATAAACGTACCTAACCGGTTTATCTATACCGGTAGGCATGTTTAGGAGCTTGCAGAACCCTTGTCGGCTCTTATAGTGAAATAACCTTGTTAATACAAATAATAAAATGTATTCGCCTAAATATTGAAACCACATGTGTCTTTTATCAATTTTAACTGTTACAACGGCGAACCATCAAGCATAAAGTTAACCATATGAATTAGAACCCGTATAAAGTGAGTTTAGATTCCCTTGTAGCATAAATACCTCGATTGTGATGGAATCCCGCCGCCCAGCCGGCGTAGTAGGCCGCTTTCTGTTTGCCGTGCTCTTCCGCTACCTGAAAATTCAATTTGTAAGTTAAAACCTGGAACTGAATGTTGAAAATTATGTGTTGGGAAACAAAAAACTGACCCAGTAAAATGGCAGTTTTCAACTCAATAATACAAATTCTGTCTCAATCTGTACGTGTGACTAAGTTTCGCGATATTTTTTCTTCTAAAGCTAGTTTTTATTTTTAATAACTGACGACATATTTTTTGTAGCCTGAAATTCGCATAATAAGCCTTAGGCAACGCTCATTACATTTGGTTGAACTTTTTTTTCAGGTGATCACATCATATAATATCCAAACCAAAAATGCATTTAACAAGCAACAAATTCGTTAACACAGCAATTTAGGGTAACTATCACCGTGGCGGAGCCGAGCAGAGAGAAGCGGACATGTGCGGAATCAACCAATCACGGGGCAGCCTAATGCGTCGGTTTCCCCTAAGCCCTGTCCGTCTTCCGCTCTGCCCCAATGTGATTGGTGGATTCCTCCGCTCCTCTCGTTTCCGCCGCACTGGAAATGCAGCTCTGCCCCGTAAAACCTTTACTCGTATAATCAACAAGTGATCATAGTAAGTATACGAAGCTCAGGTACGTCTACTAAACTACTAAACAAGCAGACAATTAATAGGTATTTTTTCGATGTCATCAAATTGATAGAGCAACAAAAAAGAAACGAAACTAACACATCTATTAAAAAAAAACTGCACTAACACAAACACTTAAGAAAGACTGCTTGACTATTATTTGGTTGCAGAGTTATCCTGGATAGCCCGAGATTTTTTTATTCCTTTTACGACTAACAACTGTGGGCGGCCCTTTTTTTATTTTGAAACCGTCATCAGGCGTCAATAACGGTGAATTGTGATATGTAAGTTTATGTTTTTTAAAGCAAGGCGCAAAAAGTACGAGTTCTTGAAAAGTACAAGTTCGACGTGTCTGTATGTGGCCTCGTAGTTACGCAGCATATGAACCGATTTTTAAAAGTTGCGTTAGTCGAAAGGGTCCCGAGAGATGTTTGAAGAAAAGCGCTTCAGTGGTTTGATGATTATCACTATCAGTTTTGCTACTTTGACACGATAACCTGGCTCCCCTGACGATCTTATCGTTCTTGGTGACGAAGCCATCAATTGGCTAAGATCTCTTAATTTAAATTTGTAATCTTCTGTGAAGCCATACTATTATATAAATAAAGTATCAGCCCTTTTCCGACGGTACGTTGAGGGTGTTTTAAAATAAACACTTAGAGCCTACGACACAAAAAGAAACAAAACGTCGTCAAAGCGTGTCTACACCGCACCGTGTCGCTGTGCAAGCGCAGCCGGCTGGCGGCGCGCGGCGCTCGCTTCACGTCGGCCGTCACCGGCTAGAAAACACACACAATTTAGACCCCCCGGCCAATCGCCCCGAGTGTGCACACAGCGACAAAAGAAAAGGAAAAAAAACTGAATAAACGGCCAGTCATGAGACAAAAAAAAAGAAAAACGTATTAAAAAATAAAGCTTATAAGCGGCCACTTGGAAAATAAAATCGCGAGAACCCGAGAAAAAAAAACAATATAACGAAAAAATAACTTAACATAAATAACCAAGAATACTTCGGCGGATCGTATTGTGTGAACCAGTTTCAATCGTGTAAATAAATATAAACAGTTTTTTTTCATGTCAGCAGATACCTTTCGAAAACCGATATAAATACCGGTAAAGTAAGAACATTTAAAACCTAGCATATGTATAAAACAAAGTCGTGTTAGTTACACCACCGGCGGTTGGAAGTTCGCCGGGTCAGCTCGTTTATAAGAATGTATTGTGTGAATCAGTAAATTAAAAATTCATTGCCATCAAAGGACCGTGTAATTTTGTGCTACCGAGTAATAAATAAATAAGAATAAGAATAATGTTTTCACCTCACTGGCTCGAAAGTGGTCGTTTTGCAGCTTGATATCCGAGCGCAAAAGTTGTTTTTATCCGCTAGCGTGGAAAGTGTTTTTGAAATTCGAACGACGCATGACGCCACTGTCACAATAAAAAAACAACGATACGTTCTGAAACGCAATTCGTCGTGAGAGTTTTATTAAAATAAAGGTTCAATTTACTTAATATCATCATTAATAAAATTATATTAATAATACACCGTTTCAGATGTAGGTATTTCATTATTTCACTATGTTTTATCACAAAAATACTTAAATATATGTATATTTTATAATATACATATATTTTATTTGTATTCAATGAATAATTGAATCTTGAAGTACGAGTAGGAGTGATTAGGAACGTAACATCCGGAAAAAAAAAACAAAAATAAAAATAAAAAAAAAAAGGTTTAGATTGCTGGTTTTTGTAATTTAGAATACCTATACGAAGTAATAAAGAAAATATGAGCGATTCTAGCGATGAAAATACGAATTTAACTCCTCCAGAGTTAGCACAAACTGTACGTGACGCCGAACTAAGTCCTCTTCCCGAAAAATCGCGCGTGAGGTGAAAAATTTTGTGTTGCGCTCAGCAGCAAAGTCGTTTGCTGTCTCGTGCCTTGAAACCCTCGTTACACTCAGGATTCTATATTTGAAGCACTCGCTTCGCTCGTGGTTCAACCCTAGAATCCTTCGTTCACTCGGGTCTCAATCATGCACTCACAGCAAACAACAACTTTGCAGCCTTGCATAACAAATAACTATTATTTACCAGAAAAATATGCAGAATACAGTCATAGAAATAATAGGACAACAAGTTGGTTTACGAAAGTTACATTAGTTGGCAGCGGTTTCCGCAATAGACTCTGGGCCCGTATCGCGGAGCCCAATGAAGACATACTAAATAAAAATAACAAACACTGTGTGCGCACTTTCCAATAATTCCCGAGTCCATCATGCTACTCAAAAAACCTTCACCGGTTAGACTTTAATTTAGAGAGCAATTACAAGGCAAGCAGTGTGAAGCGAGTTAGTGCTATTATTCGTGTTAGTTCACGGGTTCGCCGAGAGATGCCGCTCACCTTGACGCTCAATGGCTCAGTGCCGCCCTCTGGTATGACGTTGTTTAACGCCGCTATTGCCTCTTGCGCCTCTTCCCGCTTGTCGAATCTGGAATAACGAAAAATACAATACTAAAATAAACTGAGAAACGGAGACAAAGTACAGCGACCTCGATTGCGCTGAATTAAAAACTGAACAAGCTTATGCCCGCGACTCCATCCGAACAGTGCGTTTTTTCGGAATAAGAAGTAGCCTACCCCCTTTGTCGTAATCTTAACCATAATCTTACCAATTTCATTCAAAATTGGTTCTGCAGCATAGCCTAAAACTGTAGAGCCATCTATTTCGGGTCCTCTCCGTACATACTACTGACTCCAATGGTACCTAGGGCGATTGACTTGGCACCCGTAGAAGCGACGCCTATATCTGTCTGAAGCGACACTCTTCTCATGTAGAAGTAGATCCAGCTGATCCAGAAGTAGATCCAGGCCTTCCAGGTCTTTCCGAACACGACTGTGAAGGTACCTAGGCGGTTCAACAACGGCGCGGCGTTCCATTGGTTTTGTCACGAATAATGTGCTTCTGGAAAACATCGTGAGGAAACCTGCACGCATTTGCGAAGTAATTCAAAGATGTGTGTGACTGTGAAGTCCCCAATCCACACTGCGCCCGCGTGGGGACTATAGCCCAAACACTCTCGTGATGAGAGGAGGCCTGTGCCCAGCAGTGGGACGCAAATGGGCTGTAGTAGTAGTAGCAGTAGTAGTAATAAAATCATTTATTTAGCCCAACTAGAGGCATATTTTGTGAGTAAAAGTAGGTTGTGACCTGCAAATCCCATAAATGAAACGACTTATTTATGTTTATCAACTATGATTAGGTACGTAAGTTAATCGCATGATTGTTGTTTACGTGGTTGTTTGACCCGCGGCAGTCTGCCTGTCTGTCTGAGGGTCTAACCGCAACCATCAACCATGTGTGTGAAGTCCCCAATCCGCACTGCGCCCGCGTGGGGACTATAGCCCAAACCCTCTCGTGATGAGAGGAGGCCTGTGCCCAGCAGTGGGACGCAAATAGGCTATAGTAGTAGATGTGTTTCTGACTGAACGATGCGGCCGTACTTGCCGAAGATTGTCTCCAGCTGATCCTTCGTTATGTAAAGATTGGGCTCTCATCTCTCCGCTGAACTACCAGGTGTATGATGCTATTATTACTTAACTTAGATACTAATTGCGCGACCTGTCTCGAGCGACCTCACAAGCTGATGATCGTTAGCCATAGGTATATAGACCCAGCTGTTACAGAAGTGTATTCAGCTGTTTCGGAAGTAGATCTCATCTCGAACATCTGAATGTATGTTCGAGAAGCAGCTCCAGATGTTCCAGGTCTTTGTTAATCTGTCTCAAATGGTGCCCAGGCCGTCTGCCTGAACTCCTGGTGCTTGATAAACCTGTATACACTAGATTCACCCAACAGCTGGAAATGCTGGAACTGAGCTGGAACGCTGTATTACCTAACGGAGCTGCTGTAAATGATTTATTACCTGACAAACGCAACGCCCCTCGGCGTGCCGTTGCTCTTGTCCCGAAGGATGTGTTTCTGAACGATGCGGCCGTACTTGCCGAAGATCGTCTCCAACTGATCCTCCGTGATGGCGCGCGGCAGGTTCGTCACGTATAGATTGGTCTCTTTTATCTCTTCGCCCGACGGCCGGGCGTATGACACCTGGAAACATTTAAAAAACATACGGTGAAAACGCAAGAATATTTTTTTGCAGCTTGTAAAAACCGATTGAACACCTACTGCTAGATGGTAAAACCATGGAGGTAATAAGTACATATAGTCAATTTCAAAACAATAAAAATTGAGCTGTAAGACTGATCGGAGGTCGTTTTCGTTCATAATTTAAAAACGTGCCCAAATTTTTATCTGAGGATGGTATTTTATCTTTGAATCTCGTTATGAAGTTAGATAAAGTGAGATTTTACGCCTTTTACGTCCATCGCCCCCGCGCACCTGGTAGAATTTTTTGTCAGTGGTAGTTCCACTTAAGTCACTATCTACTTCTATGGGATGGATTCCTAGATGGCTACCATCCCAGGTCTTAAGTAGGTCTTAAGTAAGCCTTGCTTTGTCCTGACACTAGAGACCGGATTTAATAAAATTCAAAATTCAATCATTTATTCAGCAAATTGGCCACATAGGGGCACTTTTACACGTCAGAAAAATAATTTACCAGCGCTTCCTAGACCCTCTTAGCGTAGGAGATTTATTAGATCCGGTCTCAGGCTTTAAGGCTTAGGCACCAGAGGTACGCTTTATTACAACTCACTCATAATGATGGGCAAGATTGAAGGCAATCGAGAGGCAAACAAGAAGCTAGCTGCCAACCTTCAGGACTGAAGAGGCACGCTAAGAGAGAAAGATGCTAACAAGCAACATTGAGATAGTGAAGATGTATATAGAGGCTACCTTTAACCGTTTATTTCTGAGCTGGTACCCGTTGAAGGTGTCGATGGCTCTCGCCGCGTCCTCCTCTCGGGTGAAGTTTACGAAGCCGAACCCGTAACTGTAGCCAGTCTGCAATTACAAAGGGACAGTTGTTACTACCACAAAGTGACTATTTTATCGTATGGCCACAAAAGAATTACGTATTCGCTGTGTCCAAAGACAGTGGTGTGGGCTCGAAAACGATTGCAGCGTGTCACATAGTCAAATATGAAAAATCAGACGGACACCAGTGAAGTGAACTGTCACTGCTGCGTATTTATTTGCATTGCATTAAGTACATCTGGAGCGAGTAATGTCATCCGAGGCTTCTTTTATCTTTATCTCTCGTTATGAGATAAAGAGATATACAAGCCTTTTAAGCCACAAATATTCGTCACAGAGTTAGTTCCACTTATTAGATGGTCCATAGTCCGTCGACCAAAGAGTATAGTTGCATTCGCATCCGCTAGTTGGCGCTGTCGTCGTGCACACTGCCAATAAAAATCTAAGAGACATCAGTGAGTTGACAGCTCGATCATCTGGGATTGGATCCTTAAGGGTGCCAGATTATCGTATCATCTGCTCGATGAATTAAATCGCATCACAACGCTCAAAATGAAAATTATATTTCTGTTTAAATATGCTGTAATTTGATATTGAGAAATAAATGTCTATGTCTATGTGTAGAATTCCTGCCTGCAAGGCACTTAGGTGAATACTTAGGTATTCAGAGTTGTACATTGAAAAAAATATGTTTGTAATTTAATAACATTGTCAAAGTTAGTGTCTCTTGAAAAAGTGTCAATTCTCAACATTTGAAACTTCTAACCAATTCAGCATGAAAAAATATTTATAATTGAGCTTGAAAAAAGGCGTTCGGACGAGACAGGTCTAATAATAAAATATTTAGTACCTTGTCTAACCAAAGTTATCTATCAAAACCTAAACCACTGTTTGCCTACACAATATTCATTAATAAGAAAGTGGTATAAGCACAACAAACACCACTTTAACGATTT
Source organism: Aethes cnicana (assembly GCA_963971205.1). Classification (NCBI taxonomy): domain Eukaryota; kingdom Metazoa; phylum Arthropoda; class Insecta; order Lepidoptera; family Tortricidae; genus Aethes; species Aethes cnicana. The sequence continues at coordinate 9,662,740 of OZ020292.1, forward strand.
CCTCCCACTCAATTGGGTCGCTAAATCTGATAAGACTTCGTGCCGCACGCACCTAAGCTGACATTTCTTTACCAATTCAATGAAATCGCGTCTAAAATTACAGGTACAAGCAAACCCTTTGGGTTAATCCACACTTCTAGAAACTGATTACCTAATAAAACACTTTAAGTGCTTTTCTTTTTCTGACTTAAATCACAGAATATTTAATAGTACTACATACTGAATGGCCACGGAATCACCCGCCTGAATCTAGCCGGCGCGCAACTCGCGCCCAACTCGCCCTTACCGTCATTTGTTTCATCGGGAGATGGAGAGTGGATCACTGGCCCGCGTAGTGGTACACACACATTTACAAGTACAGACGTCCTCGCACGCACACAGACGTCCTAGCATGCAAACATTGACACTTCATTCGAATTGTGTTCCTAATATAACACTTAAAGTGCTTTTCTTTGTCTGAGCTAAATCTAAAATTATGTGGGTATACTTACGGACTTTTTTGGACTAGCTACTTTTAAACTCCACCACGTTTTGAGTTGTCACGAACATCGTCCAAATCAGGCCTTGTGGCATATTTTTAGAGCGCAATAAAGATAAAGGTTGGGGGTTCTAAAAAAAATCATGGGCTACTTTAATTTTAGCCCAGGGTGCCATGATTTGGAGATTATGTTAGGATAGTAGAGTAGGTTAACTTGAATTATGATCGATTTAGGTTATAGGCAGATATAGGTACACAAACTACCTATGTTAAAAGGTTATACTGGTAGTTCAAATGCACGTCATAGAATGTTGCCTTTTTAACCAAAATCTTTGGAAATGGTCCAAAAATATAAGTACAATAAACTTCCTTTTTAAGTCCTAAGGTTAAGAGACCATGGAGTGCAGAGCTTCATATGGACTGTAAGAGTCAGTTGGCAATGATATTGGTTCACCTAGACCTCACCTTAAGTCCTTCATGACGCGACAGCTCCCGATAAGGCCTAGAACGCTTCCATTCAAGACCATGCAGTACAGAGCTTCCTGTGGACGGTCAGAGTCAGTTGCCAATGATATTGGTTCACCTAGGCCTCACCTTGAAGTCCTTCATGACGCGACAGCTCTCAATCGGCCCCACGGTCATGAACATAGCGTAAAGGTCTTTCTCCGTCATGGTCTGCGGGAGATAGTTGACTATGAGGTTGGTTCGGCAGGAATCGCCAGCGGCAGAAACGCCTCCCTCGGACATACTGCCCCAGCAGCGCGCCGCGCCGTAGCGGCCCCGGTACTGTTGCTGGATTTGCTGGAATGTACAATGCAATTTAACAGTCTAATAAACCATGAGGTCACGAAGCCATTTTGACTAAGCAATCGGTGGGTGTGGGACGAGACGCGGAGAGCGGTTCTGAGCTACTATACTCGCCGTATAGTAGCAACCGCGATCATCCATTAGCACTTTAAAATTATAAATGCGAAAGTAACTCTGTCAGTCTGTTTTCACGCTTAAACCGCTTTACCGATTTGGATTCGAAATTTCGTATGTAGATTGTTGGAGTCCGGGGAAGGACATAGGCTGCTTTGTACTACCTACATTGCAATTTTAGGTTAGAATCTTGTTTATTAAATAAGTCAATTGAGGCTGAACAGAGTTTAATACGCGTTCAAACGGCGAGTATAGGTAAGTACGTTGGCGTGGCGTATGCAGCTCTGGCGGGAACTGTTCTTCCCGCTTCTCGCCCCTCACCCCGCGGGCGGTATTTGTCACGAGATCAAAGGCATCGACCTACTGTACCTACAGTCACCATCAGATATATCTGAACAAACAAGGGTACCTAATCGTAAAATCTAAACCAGCACTCTAACGTCTTCACAATAAAATCGTGTTCATATATTTATGATCACCTTGTTTGCTCTCATATATCTTATGGCGACAGTAATTATTTTAAACTAGGCTACATGGGAGGCTTCCAAAAAAAATCCGCAGTACAACATATTCAAAACTAAACAGCTTCAAGTCGCAATGTCATTCTAAAGTAGAACTTAACGATGTTAGTTTTAAGTGCTAAAGCGAAGGCAAGTATTTGAACTGTTTGGCTTGAATCAGCGTTTGTGAGCTTTGTGACCCAAATACGAGCTATCCGCACCAATAAATTCAGTTTTTAATATAATACTATGTCAAGGTCGGAGCGCCTCCGAGGCTTAAACTAACGAACAAGTTATATCGTGTTTTCTGATATAACTTATTACTATGAATGTATAATTTGGAAAGTTCAGTCCTGAAATTACCTCACCACATTCGCTAGTCAAAATAAATACACTCAACAGCAATGAAAATGGGTCACTTTGTGCGGATAATCCTATACAAAGTGATATTCGTGGGTTTTAATTTTGGCTAATCCACTTGAGAGGAACAATACCTTTGTATCCTCGGCTGCGTCGTCATGAGTTGTAAGGTATTAAAGTTTCAACTGATTATCGACTCTACTAATGAACTAGACCAGCTTACGAATACATTGTTTGGTAGGCAAAATATAAAAAATATACTTGTCTCAAAAGTAACTCTGTATGTTAACTTGTCACGCATAGACTGCGTAACTGATTTAAATAGATGATAATTATGGGAAAAAGGAGTTGATGTCAGACGAAGCCGTGGATCAACTAGTCTTTAACATTCGTGCGTTCTTGGTCTGCCGGCAGTACATTAATCACGTTTACATAAGAAACTAGGTTTAACTTCTGAAATTACACCCCAAAACGGCTGCAAACACAATCAGCCCGTGTAAATTGACACCGGGAAAAAAAGTCCCGAGAACTTGCGAATTAGGCCCATTGTTATATTTATCTTTCCTACTTCAATTGTACAAAAAAGAAGACTATACGCCTGGGTTGATTCAAGCACAGTTGACGGACTCAAGGTCGTTAAATATGTCCGCCGAGCTGTCATTCCATATAGAAACGACATTTCATCCCACAGTAAAAAAAAATACGAGCGCTGCTTGGTTAACGGACGGCTTGAATCAGTCCACCCTACCAAAGTAAACGAAATTACACTAAAAAACAAAACGCGCGCGTAACATGATACTTTTGCGAAAAAAAACAATTGGCTGTCCTCTCAATACGTCAAAAGGCTTTTAGCAATAGATTATCCCGTGTTACCCAATTTCAGTGCAAACACGTAGCACCGAGTTCACAATGAAAACCTAACAATAAAAACGTTTTAACATGCCACATGTGTAACTACAATATGAACCTAATCTACACGTTTTAAGATCTCATATTAAATAACGCAGTACTGAAATAGAACCTTTTCATAGAATAGGAAACGTGGAAATGTAGGTCACGACCATGACCCACCTTTAGCATTCTGATATACATCTACAGATTAACCGGCCATCTACAGATGTAAGAGAGATGGTCTTGTCCAGAAGGGAGAGTAGGACTATTCAAGGCAGCTGCGTTATCCAAGAGAAGAAAGTTGATTGATAAGAAAGACAGATATCAATGTCAATAATACGAGGTCCTCGAAATTGGGTTAATTTCATACAGCATATTTTATATGCCAAATAACGTAACGTAGAGATTGAGATCACGAGCTGTTATATTTTTCTAAACATATATCCAGGCAGAACTACATATTACCTCTTCACTCAACAACCGCTGGAGCGGTTAAGGTGTGTAAAATAGTACCTAAGGTGCATAAGTGTGTACATATAGGTGAATTCGACTGTAAGGCTAACAAGATTAGAACACTTCTACGTCTAAGGGCCGCCACTGACACCTGTACGAAGGCCGACATTAATCCCAGCCCTAACTTGGTTGAAGGTGATACTAATAAAAAAAATGCAATATTTAACGACCTTTTCTTCTTCTCCTACAGCTCTACAAAATAAGGACTTTTTTTTCCTTTCGAATCGGCGATCAGTCGCAACTAGTCGCAAGACTATAAGCTGATATTTTGTATGAAAAATGACACGTAGGCGAAGAGGCCAATGCCTCCAGTGGCCGTTCATACTACAGATGTAGTCCTTTTCAGTCTTTTGATAGTCAGGGACGGCTTCAGAAGATCGTTTGCTAGAGGATTTGGATGGAGGGCCAGGCGCTCTGCATATAACTTCCTGTACCTTTCTATTTCGCATTGAATTGGCGACACATTTAGGTATTCATGCATCTCGTCGTTCTTAGAGAACCAAGGGGCATTTACTATAGTTCGTAGAATATTGTTTTGAACTCGTTGAATGCACACGACGTTAGATTTGCTTGCTGTTCCCCATAGTGGAATACCCTAGCTCCAAATGGGCTTCAGACCGAGTTGTATATTAGAAGTTTATTGTCTGTAGAGAGGGTTGAATTTCTGCCCATAAGCCAGTACAAGTTCCTGAATTTAAGATTGATCTCATCTCTTTTCTTTTTTATATGTGGTTTCCATGTCAACCTTCTGTCTAGATGAAATCGAAGGTACTTTACGCATTCCACGCTGGGTAGCTCTTCTGTGCCAAGCTTGACCTGTGGGCAGCTTTTCTTCCTCAGTGTGAAGGTGATATGGTTGGACTTATGAGCACTTGCTTTGATGCGCCACTTATTCATCCAAGTGTGTGTGTTATCTAGTAGGTTTTGCAGTTTTTCGCTTGCCTTCTGTGGATCATCATCACTGGCCAGATAACCGACGTCGTCCGCAGTAAGGGAGGTCTGAAGTAAATATATTATAGAGCACTGGACCCAGGACGGAGCCCTGCGGCACACCAGCTTCAATGTTATACAAGCGCGATCTTGCATCTCCTTGTTTTACTTGGAAGAATCTTTCAGTCAAGTATGATTTTATGATGAGGAACAGGGAGTGTGGAAGTTTTTCTTTGACTTTGCACAGCAGTCCGTCGTGCCAAACGCGGTCAAAAGCCTGCTGTACGTCCAAGAAGGCCGCCGAGCAATACTGTTTCTTTTCCAAGCAGTTTCTTATTTCTTGATGAACTCTGTGTACCTGTTCTATAGTTGAGTGTGATTTTCTGAAGCCGAATTGGTGCGTAGGAATAATTGCAGACTGGTCCATAGAGTCTCTCAGGCGAATGACGAAGATTTTCTCCCAGAGCTTGGACATGATTGGCAAAAGACTAATAGGACGGTATGAAGACGCTTCATGGGGAGGTTTTCCTGCTTTGTGAATCATAATTATTTGGGACACTTTCCAGAGTTTTGGGACATAAGATGTTCTTATGATGGCATTGAACAGAGATGTAATGAGCGTTATACATTTTCTCGGCAAATGAGGACTTGCCACTGATCATAGCCTGGTCATACCGGTAGGTACTTAATGTAAGTACATTAAAGGATGAAAGTTGTTAGCTCTTTGCTAATATTTATTTTATGTAACGGCACGTCACTCAAGTAAAAGTTCTTCTGTTCTGCTAAATCGGCAAAATTTTGACTTTTGATAAATATTATTTCGCGTCTCTTACGAAGTTTTATTACAGACGGTAATCATGGGAACTCTGTTTTCAACCGACGCGACCCCATCGTATTTGGGCTATTAAAATGGACTTCATTAGTAGTTTATAATAACAAACGAAAGCACAGTTGGACACTAAGCTTCTACCAGAAATTCACTAGCCTGTTTCGTGAATATAAAGGGTTAGATATCCAAGAGATTGATAGAATCAGGTGTTACTTTGCGGAAATCCATAACGAGATGACTGACAACAGATAAATAATATCGGTAGCCATTTTCAGCGGCAGCATGTCAAACATCGTAAGGAAATTCGAGCTACGTATGAGGTTTTATACATATATTACAGAATTTCAGGCTGTCTTCGCGTACTACAGAGCCATGGCAACCCGATCAAGGCTCGGCTGGCGGGCGTCCAATGTAAATGGGCCACCGAGAGCGACTTGCGTTATATTAATAATGGATTAGTGGAATTTGACCAAAAAACGATGGACGACACAAAAAGGGTCTGCGAAGTTATGCCTGTCGTCTGCATTGGAGTAGTTTTAATGGAGTTATGTGAAATTCCTCTGTAAGTGTTAAGAGTCGCAAGCCGTGGTATCGTATCCGAGCCGCATAGTACCTAATGTCAACCGTACTTGACGTCTAAAACATGGTGTCACGATTATTCCCGCAGCATGAATGTATATCTATACTTGGGTCTCATTTGGAAAGCAAAGATATTTCAGAGCATAGCATAGGGATTCTATAAGGCAACGTCGAAAGTTCGATACGTCACGGCGCTCAAATTGAACTAAATCTATTTGCTTCCCTAATAAAGCCCCTTGTCACACACTACTACTACGTAACGTGTACAAGCATAAACAATAACACTTATTGAGTTATGTATAGAGCTTTTTTAGTCGCAAACTTCTAAGCTTATTTACCTATATAGTGTAATTACCTATATACTTCGGTCCCTATGAAATAGGTACAAGATCTTTTCACTTACCTATTCGCCTTCGCGTTGTGGTGTTCACACACCACTGAAAACTATACGGCTGAAGCAATTATGAAGAATACAAGACAAACTTTAAATCAATATACTGTGAATAAAGCAAAACATGAAAAAACCTCTTCATCGCAGAAACAAAGAACAAAAACTACTCGCAACCAACTAGATGGAGGCTAATGACCTTGTAGATTTTTTCAAAATTCTAAATACGATTATTTTTCGCCCTCGTAACTGAAAGTAGTTTGAATATAAATTAGTAATTTGATGGTTAAAGTGAACAAATTACAGGAAAAGCCTGTATAGAGTTAACAGGTAGGAACCAATTCAATTCTTCACTGTGATCATATGGTACCGGCACAGCATTACGTTTGGCCATCCGTTTGCGATGCAGGGGCTGTACTCGAAGTCTTAAATAGGGATCTCCCTGTTCCCTATAGGATCGCTCACGCGTCAAGTTGAACTTTAAATCTCGCCGGTTAAAGTTCACGCGACGCGTGAGCGATCCTATAGGGAACAGGGAGATCCCTATTTTAAGACTTCGAATACAGCCCCAGGTGTTATAAAATAGTTTCACATTCAATGGGCAAGTATTGGACCGTCAATAGTATTATTTATTTTTTCTATCAAATGGCCAGTGTTTATCAATTTTATTGTCGGAGACTTCGCCCTCGTGGAATTCAGTAATCGCGTTTCCGCGGGAACTATGACTTTTTTCAGAATAAAAAGTAGGTAGCCTATATCCTTTCCCGGGACTCCAACCATGTCCATACCAAATTTCTGAATCGATCCAGCGGTTTAAGCCTAAAGAGGTAACACAGACAGGTAATATGGATATGGACTAGTACGGAATAGGTACTTATTGGCGCGGTGCGACCCTTATTGCGGACATATTTACTACTACTACTACAGCCTATTTGCGTCCCACTGCTGGGCACAGGCCTCCTCTCATCACGAGAGGGTTGGGCTATAGTCCCCACGCGGGCCCAGTGCGGATTGGGGACTTCACACACATCTTTAAATTACTTCGCAGATGCGTGCAGGTTTTCTAACGAAGTTTTCCTTCACCGAAAAGCTCAGTGGTAAATTCAAATTGAATTTCGCACATAAGTAAACTTAGAGGTGCGAGCCGGAATCGAACCCCGACCCTCTGCATGAGAGGCGGCAGGTCGAACCACTAGGCCACCACGGCTTCGGCGGACATATTTATTTAGCTTTTATCAAATTCCAAAAATTTTCTTTTAGAAGAACGAATACATGTGCGCGACAAAATGTAATACGAATATGCCAGTTAACAATGTTGGACTATCAAAAGAGATTAAAAAGGCACAATATCCAAGAATTGAAGTCCCGGTACTGAATTAAGGATTTTGTGATGAGTGACTGTCCTTACTGGAGGGCACACTCGAAATGTGATATGAGAACACCACATCTGATCATAGTCTTAGGACTGATAGCAGATTCAAATTAGAAAAAAAAATGTCAAGAAAATATTAATTTTAACAAAATATGGGAAATCCAAAAAAGGAAATATCCGAAAAATGGGTAAGGCACAATAATTGTGCTCATCACACAACTTTGATTCTAGCAGGGTTCAATCAAACCCACAATTTTCAGCACAGAAGGCTACTACTACCCATTTGGACAAAGAAATAAAAGCACAAAACCTTAGATCTATTATTAACCAAACTAAAGATGATTAAGACGACTAACACAACTTTGAAATGTACACAAAATAAAGCAGCCCATTTTTTTACTTCACTGCTTACTTTAATTACGTATAGCATAGCATGGGTTAAGCAAAACTGTAAATTGAGTGTAGCGTAATCTAGTGTGTGGCATAGTAAAGCTTGACTTGATGAAAGTGGAAACGTACATTGGACTCAAACCCGTAACCGTAGCCAGTAGGCTTGTATCGTGATCGGGGCAGTGTTACACCATAGGAATCGTGTAGTCGCAGCTAGTAAGGACAATAAATAGTATCAGTTATAGATCAAACGTAGTAGGTAATGAAATTCAATGAATATCACTCCATAACCAGATATATACTTCTTCATGTAATTAATTCTGTCAATTTTGTACACTGTTTAAATCTTTATGTATAGTTGAAATCAAGTTGTACAATAAATGATTCTGATTATCAAGATATGAAAACCCTCAACTGATTTGGCACCATATTGTAACCAAACATTTCAATTAACACCAAAAAGTAGCTGTTGTTTCCAGAAATGTAATGAAATGAACATGCAAATAAGTCCTCAATATTCATTGACATAACTCTTTTTTTCACTTGTAATACGGAGACATTCAGTGATATGTTTATAATAAAATTACCCTTTATATCCCTTGTGCTCAATCCGAACCAATAAATTTGTAGCTTTGTTTGTAATTTTTGTTAATACTCAAAAGACACAGACTTGTTTGAACATGGTATACAAAGGGGGTAATACTACTACAACAGCCTATTTATGGCCCACTGCAGGGCACAGGCCTATCCTCTCATCACGACAGGGGTAATAGTTATAACATATTTTGGCATTTAACCCATTGTATGCTTAGGCACAAATCCATGCCATGACAGCAAATTAAGAACCGTAGAAACAAAAGAACCGTTAGATTAAAATTTTATAAAACTTTCATTGACATAGCATACAAGGGGTATTTAAAAAAAAAATGTACTCACATTCTCCAATGAGTTGAAACTTCTGTCCCAGCTACTCACAGGCGTCCCCCCGAACAGATAGCCAGGGTACCGTTCACCCATCACCCCCGATTTCTAAACTACACTTATATATTGAGCAATTGGCATTAACACTTCATTGCGATCTTAACATATTGATATAACTCCTTATTCATTATTTAATAGTGTAGATTACCTGAAAAGAAGTGAGTAAACTTTATTCTTTATTATAGATAATGATTAAAAATAGCAAGAACAGTTTTGATCAGCATACTAATGTATGTAAGATATTGTGCTTTAGATTCGGAGATTCGAAAATTTTATTCAGTGTATTCTATTTGCTCTTACTGGGTTTATTAAACAACAAAAGTTGACATCCACTTATATATTTAAGGCACACGTTCCAGTCATACATAGCTTACACTTAAATGGTAAAAATACAATAAATAGTCTCACAGACTTGATGAAAACCAGCAACTCATTTATATTTTAATAAAAAATTGGATGGACCACCAAAGATACATTTGAAAATCATACACCCATGGCATTTCTATATCTAATCTTTACTTAATGGAAGTTTGTAGCAGAATTCAACTAATATCTCCCAATAACTAATGAAATAAAATATTTACGTGAAGTATTGTTTCAATTCCATTTAGTGTTACTAGGAGTAACTGCCAAATCAATTCAGATAAATTTAGTGGCGTGTAAATATACTCACGTTTAGCAATTTAACAAACAACTTAAATCGCTTTATCACTTAATGCTAAAATCTTGGTAGCAAATTTACGCAAATTCTGTACCAGCGATGGACGATGCGATTTTTCATGACAGTTATTAACACGGCCTATAATCTTCAAACAAAATTATTTGCCGTTATATGATTGGTTACTGAAATTGATTTTGACGTTTTACCTGCTTCCCTACACTGAGCCCCCTTTTTTTTTTAATTTCCTGCCGCCAGCACCAACGCCATATTGCTTTATTTGACACTTGACAGTTGTTTGTCGTGTTCATGTGTTTCCTGCTGCACTAACTATTATTGTTTTATCCGTGATCGAGTGAAGTGTCGTCGATTTTGAATCCGAGCTTATCCTCTCAGTTTAAAACAGTAATACATAGTACCTTGGTTTTTGCATAGCCATAATGTACTACAAGTGTTGTGTGGAAAATTGTGCTAGTATACGAAAGGACGTTAAACTGCACCGATTTCCCTCATCGGAGACAGGACTCAAGAAGTGGTTACAGTGCATTAATAGTAGTAGACTTCGTAACTTAAGTGTTCGAGAACTACGAAAAATGCATGTTTGTCATAAACACTTCGAACGTCGGTTCATCACAGAGAAGTCTCACGTGCGTCTCGGCTCCTATCCAACTTTATTCTCTGAAGAAGAGATTGAAAGTGGTGTGTCGAGTGTTACTCAAGAATCTGAACCTCCTGGTAAGTCAGTTTCAGATTGAATTAATACCTAATAAATGACTTTATTAGGTCTAACCTCAAAATACAACCTTATTATTTGTTCACCCCCGTACCATACCCGCAGTAACGGTGTTGCCGATCATGCAGTCAGTCAGGTCAAGAAATGTATAAAAAAGCAGACCGAACCCTAGTAAATATAGCATTAAGTTGGTTTTTGCTGTCGCACAGCAACACTCTGTCATCCATCACGGGCAGGGCTCAAAGAGAACTCCTGTTAAGTCTTCATTGTCCAGTTGTGCCATGGTATTTTTTAGGTTATTTTTTTGTGGCATGGTATTTTCTGAATCATAAGCCTGGGTCACACCGAATGCGTCCGCGGCTCGGCTGCACTATTTAGCATTAGTTCTTATAAGACTTGCCACACCGCCTGCGAGCCGTGCGGCTGCTGTTGGCTGCAGTACGGCACGCCCGTGGTGTGACGTCATGAGAACTAGTGCTTATACTGTGCAGACAAGCCGCAGACGCATTCAGTGTCACCCGGGCTATAACCTGATTACCAAGGCAAAGAAAAGTATAGTTGTCATTGATCTATTATAAGTAAAGGATTCACAATCAGCCGAAGAAAAATGGCCCCGTCAAAACGGGTGCCCGAACAGCTCGGGCACCCGTTTGGCCTTCGTTTTAAAGAGGCGTTATTAGCATATTGGAACGTATTTTCTAATGTCAGTTTGCTCCATATATTCTGACATATTCTGTTAGGCACTGTTCGTCCATATGTTATTACTGATTATAGGTCAATGATAGTTGTACAAAAAGGATAAGGGCTTAATTTTGTACCAACTCCAAAAAAATAAAAACTTAAGGAACATGCTTAGAATGGATAGTAGCTAATGCTGTGGGTAAAATATCGTCACAATATTTTGCTTAACCCTGTATAAAAATACTTAACATTCATGACTCAGGTACAAACATTTATACTCATCATCATCACATGAAGTTTTCCCTTGGCGGGATTTGAATGAGCGGCTGTCACAACAGTGGGCAGGGTCAACTAAGCCAAACTTGTCATCTTACTTTGTTATTTGTTTTGTGTGTTAATTTTATATTTCAACTGCTGATTATATTTTACAGATCACATCATGCTTGATCACTGCTATGATACTCATAAACTGCATGACGATCATTCATACTGCAAACCCAAGCCTTCAAGTGACGAAGCATTGGGAGTTGCAGGTAACTTCCAGATAATTTAAACATAAAAAGTAAATTATACTGATCTATCAACGCATAGGTCAAAGTACTGGACGGATCGGAGTGAAATTTGGAAACTAACAGTACTTAACGTAGAAAATACTATGTAAAATTGAATCCTCGAGGAAAATAAAGTCTTTTTTGAATTCATTTATTTAATAGTATAATATAGGTACTATAAGCAACAAGCAACGAAGGCGCAAGGATCATGGTGCCTGCGGCTTAGAATTTGTAGAGCGCCGTTTATTTATGGTGTCTAACGCCTATTGTCAGTAATATCAGTATATGCGCCGAAGGGTCGTTTCAGCGTTGGCGCCATGCTTTATTGTTTTGGTTGTATAAAGATAATCAAATCTAACACGTTTTTTTCAGAACCAATGACAGGGACAGGAGAATCTGCATCAAAAGTAACAGCAATTACATTGCAGGAACCTTTACCAGGTAATTTGAGTTTGTTTTATAAAATTGTAACTGTTTTTAAAAGCTTTTTTTAACTTGAATGTATGTATGTTTGTTCGGGTCGAATCTTGCAAATCAATTTTGTTACACTTAAGATTGTTTTACTCACAATCCTAGGAGCTTTATTAAGATGACTCACTGTCTTTGTCATCATATGTATATAACCAGCTTTTGTCCGCGACTTCGTATGCAAAATATTAACGTGAAATCCCATTTATCCTGTTCCCGTCAGAATTTCGGTAACACCTCTATTAGTGCTTCCCTACACTCCTCAGAGAACCTACATGCCAAATTTCAGCTTTCTACAACCAGTAGTTTCGGCTGTGGGTTGACGTCAGCCAGTCAATCAGTCAGTAACGGAATAGTTTTTTATATATATTGATGATTATAAAGGGGTAAAATGAACTAAAAAAAATTTATCAGTATTTACTGTTCTTTTCTCAGGTTCATCTCATGAGCAACCAGCAACAGCAACTCGGCAGCTTCTTCGAGAAATTCAAAACCTACCACAACATATAACAGGTAGTTGTTTAGTATTTAACTGAATATGAGTATATTAAGTAATTAAAGCCACACTGTGTTCATGTGTTGGTTCTTCATCATCATCATCATCATTTCAGCCGATAGACGTCCACTGCTGGACATAGGCCTCCCCCAAGGCGCGCCACTCAGACCGGTCCTGTGCCACTCGCATCCACCGCGTTCCCGCGACCTTTATTCTTGGTTTTGGTTCTTTACAATAATACCCAAATTCATTTATTTTTGGCTCTATGGAGTGCACTCCACTGCATCAACCTATGTATGAAGACAATGAGGGCCACCGTATTCCTGCTCACTAGTTGGCGCCACTGTCTGTAAGGTGTTGGTTATCAATATCAAAGTTTGTCATTTCATACAATAGTGTCAATTTCACTGTGACATTTGAGGTTTCGGAGATCTCTGTGTTGCCAATGTGCCGTGTAATATGGCACATAATTTGCTAAATTGGCAACATTGCACCTCATAGAACTCAAGCACCTCTAGCTAGCGGCGAATTCGCTCGCGGTGACCCTCATACCCAACATCTAAATATATAAAACTCAAAGGTGACTGACTGACTGACTGATATAGTGATCTATCAACGCACAGCCCAAACCACTGGACGGATCGGGCTGAAATTTGGCATGCAGGTAGATGTTATGCCGTAGGCATCCGCTAAGAAAGGATTTTGCAAAATTCCCACGGGAACGGAAAAAAAGGGATTTTTACATTTTAATGTTTAGGCGCGCACGAAGTCGCGGGAAACATCGTAGAGATCTGAAATTTGGCATGCAGGTTCCTTGGGGAGCGTAGGGGAGCACTAAGAAAGGACTTCCCGAAATTCACACGGGAACGGGAAAAAATGTTTTTTTTACATTTTAAGGCGCGTACGTAGTCGCGGGGATCATCGTAGAGAGCTGAAATTTGGCATGCAGGTTCCTTGGGGAGCGTAGGGGAGCACTAAGAAAGGATTTCCCGATATTCCCACGGGAACGGGAAAAATGGTTTTTTTTACATTTTAATGTTTAGGCGCGTACGAAGTCGCAGGAAACAGCTATCTATCTATCTAGCTTCTAAATATATAAAAGAAGAAACTGGCTGACATATCAACGCAGAGCCGAAACTACTGGTAGTAGAGAGCTGAAATTTGGCATGCAGGTTCCTTGAGGAGCGTAGGGGAGCACTAAGAAAGGACTTCCCGAAATTCCCACGGGAACGGGAAAAAAAAGGATTTTTACGTTTTAATGTTTAGGCGCGTACGAAGTCGCGGGGATCATCGTAGAGAGATGAAATTTGGCATGCAGGTTCCTTGGGGAGCGTAGGGGAGCACTATGAAAGGATTTCCCGATATTCTCACGGGAACGGGAAAAGTGGGATTTTGACATTTTAATGTTTAGGCGCGTACGAAGTCGCGGGAAACAGCTATCTATCTATCTAAATATATAAAAGAAGAGACTGACTGACTGACTGACATATCAACGCAGAGCCGAAAATACTGGTCTTAGAGAGCTGAAATTTGGCATACAGGTTCCTTGGGGAGCGTAGGGGAGCACTAAGAAAGGATTTCCCGGAATTCTCACGGGAACGGGGAAAAAAGGGATTTTTACATTTAAATTTTTAGGCGCTTACGAAGTCGCGCGAAACATCGTAAGGATCTGAAATTTGGCATGCTGGTTCCTTGGGGAGCGTAGGGGAGCACTAAGAAAGGACTTCCCGAAATTCCCACGGGAACGGGAAAAAATGGGATTTTTACATTTTAATGTTTAGGTCGCGGGGATCACCGTAGAGAGCTGAAGTTTGGCATGCAGGTTCCTTGGGGAGCGTAGGCGAGCACTAAGAAAGGATTTCCCGATCTTCCCACGGAAACGGGAAAAATTAAATTATAATCCTAGATTACAAACACTTTCAAGAAACACGTTATGCAGATTACCTACTGTTAGATTACCTGCCTATTGTCCAGTAAAAAGGAAATGATTGATGAGTTCACTAAAACATTCTTTAAACCGGTCTGCTATTACCTAAATAATGAATTTTGGCACTAAACTATTTATTCATAAGAGATTAATGAATCAGAGAAAAAAAGGAAAAATCTATACATATAAATAATAATTATGTAGAAGAAGTCGCGGCTGAAAATTGAAAATTAAAAGAAACTATCAAGTCAAAGGGACTATATGAACGATATTATATTTGGTATGGGGGTAGTTTATAACACTGGTCAACATATAGGCTACTTTTTATCCCGAGAAAATGCATAGTTCTCGCGGGAAGGCTATTAACAAATTCCACGCAGACGAAGTCGCGGGCAGAAGCTAGTTTACAATATTAACCAAATTACTACTACTACTACTACTACAGCCTATTTGCGTCCCACTGCTGGGCACAGGCCTCCTCTCATCACGAGAGGGTTTGGGCTATAGTCCCCACGCGGGCCCAGTGCGGATTGGGGACTTCACACACATCTTTGAATTACTTCGCAGATGCATGCAGGTTTCCTCACGATGTTTTCCTTCACCGAAAAGCTCTGTGGTAAATTTAAATTAAATTTCGCACATAAGTAAACTTAGAGGTGCGAGCCGGAATCGAACCCCCGACCCTCTGCATGAGAGGCGGTAGGTCGAACCACTAGGCCACCACGGCTTCACAAATATCTAACTGTGATGTGAAGATAAGTTATTCGATAGCTACATTTTATCTGCGGATTCTAAACCTTTGTATTCTTTCTAAATCTTCCCTGAATCATGGTGAAAAAAAAAATTAACCAAATTGAATTAGACTAATTCAAATATATTTTGGTCGTATTGTAACACTTTGCAGTCTCAAGACATTAAATAAAATGATAAATCAAATTATAATCAAATCTAACACGTTATTTTCAGAACCGGTGACAGGAAACAGGGAATCTGCATCAAAATCAAAAGTTACTGCATCACTTGTACATTTAGCAGGTAATTTGAGCGTGATATACAACACTATAAGAAATGCATACGCATTCTTGTAGGAATCCAGTGTCCTCACAGCTGTAGACCCCACTTCATAGAGCACAACATATTAACCTTGCCGTGCCTGTATATTCTGGAGCTAGGAATATTAGTGCGGAACCAGCCTGACATTTTTCAGCAATGTAAAACTCCTCGCCTTAAGCATAAACTGGTCATACATAAAGCAAGTACTAAATTGTTTCGAAATAGCCCAAATTATGCTGCAGCAAAATATTATAATAGAATCCCAGATCATATAAAGTCAGAGGAAAATAATGTGAAATTCGCGCAGAAACTTAAATTATACCTAGCACACAAGTGCTACTACAGTCTGGAGGAATTCCTCAGCGAAACTAATTTTAAATTGTAATGTAATTAAATATAATTTAACATTCCTTTAGGTATTCTTAGAATTATTTATTTTTTTAATTAATGATTTTACTAATTCTAATGTAATTTTGTAATGTATTGAATAATAATTGATATTTGATGTAATGATAATAATAATATAAATAATATGATATGTGACCATATAATGCATGTTTTTGGAAGTAGATTACTTTAATTTAATATACTGTAATGCAATGCAACACCCTGCACGGGTAACATGTCAAAGGATATATATTTGTATGACCATCTGAATGTACTACATGTATGCACTGAATAAATCTGAATCTGAATCACTAGTACCTGGGCTACCGAGCTCGGGAGAAAGTATATAAAAAAATGTTTTTTTCGCCCCGAAAATCCTTATGTTCCATATTTCATTGAAAGAGCCATATTCGAGATCGTGATCGGTAATTTTGTATGGGATTCAGCTATTTGTCACTCCAACAATTCCCTACTGGGCCATACAGTTTTTTTTTATAAACTCCAAAAAAACTTATTTTTTATATCAACTGTATTTCGGAGATTTTATCTAGACAACGATTGGGAATTCGTAAAAAGTGTAAAACATTTGACCTATAATAAGTAATAACATATGGACGAACAGTGCCTAACAGAATATGTCAAAATATATGGAGCACACTGACATTAGAAAATACGTTCCAATATGCTAATAACGCCTCTTTATAACGAAGGCCAAACGGGTGCCCGAGCTGTTCAGGCACCCGTTTTGACGGGGCCATTTTTCTCCGGCTGATTGTGAATCCTTACTTATAGATCAATGGTGTAAAATGAAAGTTATGGAGAATTTAATCAGCTTTCATAATGTAATACACCGAAATATCCTAATAAGCATCGTCTTCCGCATTGGCTGCTGGCTCCAGCCAGCGAGGAGCGGTGCGGGCAATGAATAATGGTGGTGGATTCCAATCCACCACCATTATTCATTGCCCGCACCTCTGAGCAAAGTTATACGATTCACCTACTTAGATACTCCATCAAATTTCAATTGAAAAACAATTAAACATATTTATATTCTTTTTTTTTTCGTTTCAGGACCAGCAACTTTGGTTGTATCACCACCCAAGTCCAAATTGAAACGCCGAAGACGCATAATTCGCCGAGTGACTTCTTTATCGCCAAGCGCTCGCAAAATTTATATTGAGTACCGGAAGTCAGTCAAGCAGCTAGACTTCATGAAGAGAGCGAAAAGAGCACTTAAATTCTGTAAAACTACGTCATTCAAAATGTTAACGTCGAACATGAATCCAATAGCGAAGAAAATAATATGGATGCAGATTACCCAAAGTCAGAAGAAACAAAAGGGCAGACGATTTACGGAGGAAGAAAAAATGATATCTCTGTCTATTTTAAAACAGAGCCCAAAAGCTTACAAGTTCCTGCGGAAAATTTTCATTCTGCCATCGCGAAATACATTGAACAAAATGATCTCATCACTGAACGTGCAACCCGGCATCAATAAGCAAATTTTTGATGCTATCAAAGAAGAGGTAATCCATACTATATTAATATTATAAACATAAAAGTGTGTCTGTTTGTTCGACCTTCGACATTCGATTTGGATGAGGTATGAAGATAGTTTGAGATCCTGGAAATAACAGGATACATTTTATACCGATATTTATACGGGAACAGGTTTATACGGGTCAAACCAGTTTCTTTTTTCATTACTTCTCTAACTATGTAAGTATATTTAACTGTAGGTGCCTATTTGTGTCCCACTGCTGGGCACAGGCCTCCTCTCATCACGAGAGTGTTCGGCCTATAGTCCCCACGCAGTCTCAGTGCGGATCGGGGACTTCACACACATCTTTGAATTGCTTCGCAGATGCGTGCAGGTTTCCTCACGATGTTTTCCTTCACCGAAAAGTTCAGTGGTAAATTCAAATTGAATTTCGCACATAACTTAACTTAAGAGGTGCGAGCCGGAATCGAACCCCCGACCCTCTGCATGAGAGGCAGTAGACCGAACCACTAGGCCACCACGGCTTCACAAATATCTAACTGTGATGTGAAGATAAGTTATTCGATAGCTACATTTTATCTGCGGATTCTAAACCTTTGTATTCTTTCTAAATCTTCCCTGAATCATGGTGAACAAAACAAAAAAGGATCAGCCAAATCGGTCCAGCAGTTCTCGACCCTTAGCCAGACTAACACACGGCGATTCATTTTTATGTTGAAGATAATAAATTGTTGTTTATTTCAGGTCAAGTCTTGGAGTGAAAATAAAAAGTTTTGCTCTTTGATATTTGATGAAGTGTCTTTAGAGCCAGGTTTGGACTACGACAAAGTGCATGATAACCTGAATGGGTTTGTGCATTTACAAACAAAACAAAATGAATATGCAGACCATGCACTATCATTTATGATTAGAGGTGCAGTCCACAAATGGCAGCAGCCTATTGTCTACTACTTTTGTGCAGGGGCGACAAAAAATGAAGAACTGAGGATAATACTGAAACAAATTATTAGGGAATTAATAAATACGGGACTATTACCCGTTGCATTAATTTGCGACCAAGGACAGTCGTTTCAATCAGCCTTGAACGCTCTTCTGGAAGAAACAAGAAGAGATCAAATCAAGGCTGGGAAACAGACTAGTAAGTAAATCACTTATTCAATTGCGGCCCTTTGTATTTATTTTGCTTGTTTTATAATTTTTACATTGAAATTCTCTATCTGTATGTTAATTTTTATTACCTACTCAAATATTTCTTTTCTTCTTGAAGCCCATCAATGGGAAATCCTACGGTTATTTGCTTTACATGCTGTGTTGACTTATTGAGTCTGTTTCACACAAAATAATCTCCAATTTTTTCTATTATTTTATCTGTACTTTTTTTACTCTTTCCCCAGATATGAGACTGTGATAGATCGATTTGTCAAATTATCACCCCCGACAACCCTATAGACAAATTTCAATAAAATCATCAGCCGTTTTCGAGAGCGTTATTACAAATATCTTCTATCTATATAAGGTCAAGCAAAACGTTATGACGGTGTTTAACCGCAGTATCTGTTATCGATCTAAGCATGTTTTTTTGATTATTTTTTTTTGAGTTGGTAAAAAATATCTTTTGTATGGGATTCAGGTATCGATCACACCATCCCATAGTCGGCCATACAATATTATTTTTGGACCACCTTGAAAAAAAAAACTTGCTAAATCGATATCTGTTACTTAACTGTGGTTCAAATATCGTCACGACGTTTTGCTTGACCCTGTATATATAAAAGAAGAAACTGACCGATGACTGACTGATCTATCAACGCAAAACTGAAACTACTAGTCATAGAGAACTGAATTTTAGCATGCAGGTTCTTTAGGTAACGTAGGGGAGCACTAAGAGAGGGTTTCCCGAAACTTCCACGCGAACGGAAAAAACGGGATTTTACATGTTAATATTTCTGCGCATACGAAGTTGCGGGGAAAAGCTAGTTTGTACATATTATACAAATATTACTACTACAACATATTTTACAAATATTGCTCGTTTAATAATATAGGATAAGATAAATGTTCCTATTCCACGTTGTTTTTCTATTGGTATAATAATACTATTTTTTGCAGATGATGTCATAACAATATCGGGACAAGATATGAGTGTGATTTTTGACCCTCCACATTTAATAAAAGGGATTCGAAACAATTTTATTACTAAAAATCTTGTTTACGATGGCAAGTTATGCAAGTGGAGCGACATCGTTGATGTGTACGAGACGGACTGCGGCCATGCTCAGGCTCGGTTGCTTCACAAATTGAATGACACACATGTCATTCCTGAAAAAATTTGCAAAATGAAGGTATATAAATAGTTCTCAGTATTAATTAGTAGGTACTATTCAAGCATCAATCGCCGTATCATAAGGAAAAACCTAAGCTGGTTATATTATCTTATCAGCATCCATACTAATATTATAAATCCGAGAATAACTCTGTCTGTGTGTTACTTTTTCACGCTTCGAGTTTAAGCTTTTAAACTTTCATGTTTGTTTGGGTGTCGACGCGGGGACTAGTCATGATAAATGAATTGAGGCAGTAATCAAAAATAAGACCAGAGTTATAGATATCCTGGTGATGACTTTCTCAGCGTCGAACACCTCAAGCATGCGGGAGTGCACTTGCCGAGAGTTCTGTATATGTTCTACGCACTTTGACTCAGTCACGCGTATTTACCGAATGAACTGATGAGCACCATTATAGTACTGTGACGAGAGACCCATATAAAAAAACAAGATTAGAGATATTGCTGACAAATTGAATTACCCATAGACCGATGTCTCTGGCAAATGTTCTCGCCAAGTGTTAGATAGCGTCACTGATCTATGATAAGTAAGGATTCACAATCAGCCTCAGAAAAATGGCCCCGTCGAAACGGGTGCCCGAATAGCTCGGGCACCCGTTTGGCCTTCGTTATAAAGAGGCGTTATTAGCATATTGGAACGTATTTTCTAATGTCAGTTTGCGTCATATATTTTGACATATTCTGTTAGGCACTGTTCGTCCATATGTTATTACTTATTATAGGCCAATGACGGGCAGTTTGGCTTTAGACCAGGGGTCTATTCAAAACGTTACATAGGGCAAGACAGATTCCCATTGAATTTTAAATCTAGCTGCTTAAAGTGCAAAATAATATTGTTATGGTTTCCAGGTCAAGAACTGCACCCGAGTCCTGAGTAAGACTGTGGCCGCGGCCTTATCATATACCTCTCAATTTTGTAAGTAGTAATATTTTCTATATTTTTATCAACTTTGAAATCAACACCCACGTCAGTTTAATGACTCGATAACTTAAATTCCGCCACCACCACCACTACCACAGCCTATTTGCGTTCCACTGCTGGGCACAGGCCTCCTCTCATTACGAGAGGGCTTGGGCTATAGTCCCCACGCGGGCCCTGTGTGGATTGGGGACTTCACACACATCTTTGAATTTCTTCGCACATGTGTCCAGGTTTCCTCACGATGTTTTCCTTCACCGAAAGCTCAGTGGTAAATTCAAATTGATAACATAAATGCACTTGAACAATTGCCAATTGTTGCTCTTTCGTAGTTAATCGAGTAGTGAAAAGCGTCGCGAAGAAGGTACAAAACGAACGGACAGTGCATGGTCGTTAGTGTATTTCTTGTTTCAAGAATACCTAATACAACATTTGTTATGTTACAGCGCACTACTCGGATGGACGGCCAGTCAGCGAAACGCTAAAGAACACTGCGGAGGCCATATCGTTCTTCGACGATCTCTTCGACAGCACCAATGGGGCCGCGACGAGTGCGAAACAATCTCGAGGAAAAGTGCTGAGAAAAGCTGTTACAGAAAAATCGCCACACCTCCAATTCTGGAGAGATGCTATAAAAACGCTCGAAAAAATTAAGTTCGCTGACCAGAAGCGTGGAGAGATATCCGTGCCTTCGTTAAAAAACTGGACTACAACTTTAAGAAGTTTAATAAGGTTGTGGCAATTCTTCCAAATGAAAAATATTAAAATAATGCGCCCGCGTTATTTCAACTCTGACCCTATAGAGAATTTTTTTGGTCAGGTGCGGGCGTACAATTTTCGAAATACGGATCCGAATTGCCACGCCTTTATAAGTACTTTTAAATCTCTATTAATCACAAGGTTTATAAAATTTCACTCGACTGGTTTTAACTGTGAAGAAGACGATGGTGTGCAGTTGTTGCAATTGAAAAATTTATTTAAACCTACGGAAATAATATACCCTGACACCAGCATATCGCTTCACAACCAGTCGAGTGGATTCGATGTCGAAAATATTCAATCACAAGCTCGACGTGAACGGCTAAATGTACACTCACGTGCGTATACTGCGGGGTGGTTAGTAAGAAAAATATTGCTAAAGATAAATTGTAGGAATTGTATGGCAGACCTTACTACTGAAGAAAACTCCATACATAATTGGATCTCGCAAAGAGAATATGATTCCTTCGTAAAAAAGAGACTGACGTATCCTTCAGAATACGCAGTGAGATATTTCGGAATCGTTGTAAAGGAATCAAACGAGTACTTGGAGAGGGAACCCCACACATGCCTCATATCACAAGAAATAAAACGGCGTATTACATCAAAGTACTCGTTTGATTTCCTAACCTGTGATTTTCACAAAAGCATTGTGACTGAATATTTTCTGTGCATTACCATTAAGTTCACATTGTTTAATTGGTGCAATAGTATCAACAAGATCTTGAAAGGCACGGATGTCTCTCGATTAAAAAGTCCTCTGCCTTTAATGCAGCAAAAAGCCCTAGATAAAATGAAGAAAAGGTTTCGGAATAAAAATAAATAAATAAGCGACATGGTATTTTATTTTAGTGCTCGTCTGAAATTTGAATAGTATAGTGATAGGTGGGACCCCCCCCCCCAGCCCTACCCTGCAGGCTGTTAGCATTATATAACCTAGGTCTAAGAATCTGCAAATAGAGGAAAAAAAAAGCTGTCAAAATCGAAATCAGTATATCTCTATTGGCTACTTTGGCAGTATGGCAGTTGTGCGTCTGATACGTAGTATCTCTTATTAGTCTGTGGTTATTAAAGTGAGACATATACACAAGTCGAAATACCCGAAAACTTTGGGGTAGTTCTACAGAGAAGATGAAGGTGTGTGCCATAAGAACCTGAACTATAAAAAAGGATCTTTGATAAATCCATATGCAAATGTAATAAGTGTTGTTCTGTCATGTTGCAGAATATTTAGTAAGCTTTTAATATAATTTAAAATTATATTTTCGATCGTATAAACTACCCATTAGTTTTACAACTGTCTATATCCTGGCAAGTAAAAATATATCTGTCACTTTACAGATTAGCCATTTGCCTCGACTTCACCTTTACTAATTGCGTTTTGTTTCAAATATGAAGAATGATTTTTTATATCAAGGACAATGTTTAATGGATTAATTATATGAAGAAATAAAAAATATTTAATTATAAAATTTTATAAAAACTTGGAAACACTTGCAAATTGTTCGGTAAAGTTTAAAACTTCCAACTTCTATGAAAATTATGTTGAAGTCAATCGCAACAAAACGCTTTTAATACAGTTTCCGCTTTTTTACTTCTTCACATATCTGGCTGGAAGCCATTTTGTAAAATCACCTCGGCATTGCCTGTGTGCATTCCATTTGCCAATAAATTTAGAAAATACTCTATTGTACCACGTATGATTTAGATTACTACGTATGTGCTGCTACCTTTCTGTGAACTATTAGTGAGCAAAATGCTAATGTAATTTCGTGTCTGGATTTGCCGTCTTTGTTTTATCTAGGTGAGTACGTTTAGAAAAAATATGGCATGGCGTCCATCCAGCAAGCGTCATTACGTTTGCCTCGACGAATTCACCATTTCTGATTTATTTAGTGCGTTTAAACATAGTAATGGCTTGATTGTTCAATCTTATATGCAATCAATCTTATCAAACTGGAAATGCAATAAAAACTACGACCGTAATTCAACCTAGGTTTTGTGTGTGCTGTCGAAGGCTATCGTATGAAAACCGTATAAAAGTACTTACGATTACGTTTTATCACGTTTCTGTATTTATATGCAAAGCTTTGTTACGTCTAGTAACAAGTTGCAATTCCTTAGCCGTAGATCGTTATATCGCTAGATTAGTAGGTAACATAAAACAAGCTATCAAGAATATTCTGGAAATGTAAGAAAACTGACATTTTATAAGTCTATTTTCTTCATATATTACTATTTCAGTTGGTGTGGCAAATAGTTTCTGTCCTTTAACCTACATCTGCAGATAAAGGTCAGCCATGCTAAGCCCCAAAATTTCAAGAATAGAATTATCAAATGTTGTTTTAATAAAACTACGAATTGCATGGCCTTCAATCCATCAATGTTTATTAGGGCTTCCAATCCCGGAATCCTGCCTATTTTTTTCGAGTTTTTCAATTCTGGGATCCCGGGAGGACTTGAGTTTCCTATCATAATAATCCATATTAATCTATGATTTAAATCTAATTTACGAGTATTCATTCATCATGTCAGCTGCAAGACCGAGCTTGTGCCTCAGAAATCTGCGGGATCCTTCGAACCATGACCTGATCGTGACAACATCTATTTGGAGGCTTTCCGACATTGTTTATGCAAGATGCATGAAAACGGCAATGACACATGTTACCTAATTGGTTGGTTTTACACACTCAATGGCAAAGTCTGTTCATTATGCTACTGTCATGATGAAGCGAAATCCATAGGTTCTGTTCAAACTGAAAGAATATTGGGCTTAATACAAAACATTGTTCTTGTTGAATACCTGCCTGCGGTAACAATGGTTTAAACAATGGTTGTATAACATTCACTGCCCCAAGCTTACTTGGCTGGCATACAATTTTCTCCACATAGAGGAAAAATTCTGACTATGAAGAAATGGTTTCAATCTATGTATAAAAATATTCCTAGTTTTCTGGACATCCACTGCTGGATTAATAATTCTCAATGAATCTTGTACAGTTAATTAATCATGCCACATTACTATTCAACCCAAATGAGACCATTAGGAAATGGAAAAGGAAACAATTATGATAATTATAAAGTGTTGTTCATTCTACCTTGTGAATGAATGTGAACATTTAAATTGTGAAATGGACAGGTTGTTTCACTTTTTTATAGGTACAGAAGGCTGCCATCATGAGTGTCATCATAAGACTACAGAATCTTCCGTGGTCTGCTAATGCCCTGGACATTAGGAATTATTTTCGGGGCCTCTCGATTCCTGAGGGGGGTGTACACATCGTAGGCGGCGAGCTTGGAGATGCATTCATTGCGTTCAGGTAGCTATATTGTAATCTACACAGACCAATTTACTATATCCCTCAGAAATATTTTCCTTCGAATAGTTTCACTGAAAATATTCCTGGTGTATGTGACATTTCAACTTGAAAGTAATTTAAATTACTTAGTTTTAAGAATATTTATTGCAAACCTATTTTTAATAAATGAAAAAAGACTGCCTCCTACTAAAAATATTTTTTTGCAAATTGAATCAACCACAATGAGCTGAAAGACTTGACCCCATGCTCTCTGCCACACAAAACCTGGAATGCAAACAGCAAGTTGATAGACTTCATTTATGTTATACCAGCTTCTGTCCGCGACTTCGCCCGCGTGTAATTCGGTTATTTTCCCGGGACCCCGACTATCTCCATACCAAATTTCATCCTAATCGGTCCAGCGGTTGAAGCGTGAAGAGGTAACAGACAAACAGAGTTACTTTCCCATTTATAATATTAATATGGATGTATGTATTTGTTTACTAGAATAAAGTCAATGATCTAAAGTTACTATGTTTAGGAAGCAAGAAATTAAGTGATGTGATGAGTGAACTCTTCCTGCAGAGTCTGATTCTTCACTTTTCTTGATTTTGTTTGAAAATAGACATAGTAAATTTTAACACTGCTATATTACAACCTGCTAAAATTGAAGTGGTTCACAATTTAAGTTCATTCACATTTCTTATCATTATGGTTTGTTATGGCTCTCAACTCAAGTAATACAGTAAGGTCTACCCTCTTTAGTTGGTTACTCATGTTTCAAAAAGCTATCGACTTGTCACTAAGAACTCTGCTCTACTTTAAGGATAGAAAATGGAGCATAGTTCATAAAAAACATAGTCAGCTTAAAAATCAAACTTGACTTTTTGATAGGATGTTTTAGTTTATTTACAAACGAGCATGCTGGTGTTCTCTGTCTGCCTTATTTTAGCCATTTTATGTATGTTATGTACTTAATGCCTCTATGGCAGTAGCCAAGGGTCGTCAAGGATGTACTTCAGATATCTTGTTTAGATCCAGAATTGAACCGTGGAGTGTGACAAGTAAGTATTAGTAACTTTATTTCTTCTTATGATGTCTTTAGGTGCCTCAAGTGTCTTTTCGATTCCTCTTCTAAAAAAAGATTATTTTTTTGATTGTGATTCTTTATCACAACATTGTTGACTTTGACTTTGGAAGGTAGGAAACATAGACATAAATAATACTTCGTATGGACCCGGCCTAACGTAGATACATGTCATGTTTCCCCACTTCATTGGTGTCCAATCCAAAGTTAAACTTATATCGTGACACTAAAGCTGGGTCACATTTTTTTAACAACGAGACGAGTTTTTAGATACTGAGAAACAGTTTCGAAAAAAGTTTTTTTTAAAACGCTTATTGTCACGCACGCTCGGTGACAGAACTTTGGATTGGACACCGTGGAAGTGGGGACATATTACGTGTACGTTAGACCGGGTCTATATTTACGTCTATGGTAGGAAACTATCCGAATTTTCCAACTTGCGATTGGCGGTGAAAGGGCACAACGATTTGACTTGGAAGGTAGGAAACTATCCGAATTTTCCAACTTGCGATTGGCGGTGAAAGGGCACAACGATTTGACTTGGAAGGTAGGAAACTATCCGAATTTTCCAACTTGCGATTGGCGGTGAAAGGGCACAACGATTTGAATTATCTCGCGATAACGAACGAAGTCTACTCACATAACACGAGGCACATTTTATATGGCACTGAAAATATTGCATTTTGTGTCAAAATCGACAGATCAAAATTTTAGGCATTCATGATAAATGACCATTAAATTGAAGTAGAGATCATTCGCTGAATCTAAAACATGCCTCTTGGTTCTACAGAAAAATAACAGCATCAATTATATTTGCTTCTGTGACCCCTGTAACGCCGATACTTATGGCTAATGCCAATTATGAACTCGGCATCTTACCATAATCTATCGTTGTTTTAATACGAGAAATATTGAAAGAAATATGGGTTGGCTTAGAAATATTGGTAAAAACTGCCGTGATCTTTAACGCATTCACTGCCACCGACGCATATATGCGTTTTGCTGACTTTCCCGCAGTGCCTTGAACGCACATGTGCGTTGCAATGTTCCCTTAATGACAGATGTGGCACCTGGCGAAAGTTCGTAAAAAGAAGTGGCAGTGAATGCGTTAAATAGGTACGTTTATACTGAGATGTGATATATTTTATGATCCTATTCATTCAGGACTTACTAACTAGCGAAAGAGCTAACCGGCTATGATGTCTGCTACAGAGATGGACCATGAGTCTCATTTCGTCATCCCCTGTCATAAAAGAAGATGAAGAGAAATGAATGAACTAAGTCTCTGAGTGAGCACTGAAACGTTGAGACTTTAAAAATCAAACTCAATGTTATCTATCACGTTTGTTCGTGCCTAACCTTTTGCCCGATAATTAGTACCAACCAGCAGTAGTAAATGGTAAATACAACTACAACGGTACCAGCATTCTGGTAACAGAAAACTTACCTACTTGCGTGGATTTGATTGAGCAGGACAGAGCGTTGTTAATAGATCTTCAATAATACGACGCCGTTTATCTACATTTTCCTGAACTCTATTGCGAACTTCTTTGTGGAGTGCTAATTAGTGGTTTACTTTCCCACCTGTTGGAGTTGCAAAAACAAGTTACAAGTATGGATAGCCGTGGTATAGGAATATTTATTATTAGTGGACTTACTACAGCGATACTTTACGGGGGAAGCGATAGTCGACAGCAACCTATTTTTCTCGTTGAAATGTCTCCATAACGAAACGTCGTGAGTCGTGAGCCAATAACGTTTACCCAGCAGCATTAGTCTTTGTAAGTGATGATCCTCGTTTACCTACTTAACTAGACTTAAGAGAAACATTCTAATACCAAATATAAATGATAATTAAGTTACATCTAGGTACAACAGTCTCGTGGTATACTAGAGGGCATCTACGCCGACACGACTACACACTATTCCCAGTAGCATCCGCGGTAGAGGCGCGGACTAGTGGGAATTTTCATTGTGGACCATTTGTTCGCTCTGCAGACTATTGGGAAAAAATCCCAGTAGTCCGCAGTGCGGACAAACGGGTTGTGCACTACTGGGAATACCCTACACATCAGAGTTTATGTAGTCTGGAAGTCTGCACTGTGGACTTCTGGGATTTTTTGCCCAGTAGTCCGCAGTTCGAAAAGATGGAAAAAGTCCGCACCCGCGTAACCATACCGCATACCGAGGTACGGCGCGGGAGCAGACTACTGGGTTTTTTTCCCATTTGTTCGCACTGCAGACTAATGGGGGAAAAAATCCCAGTAGTCCACAGTGCAGATTACTGTATGCGGACTACTGGAAATAGGTCATTATCGCTTGCACGAGTCTTTCCCAAAGCCAGACGGGCGTAGACAGTCCCGATGCACAGTAGGTACAAGCTGATTTTTTTGAAACTGGTATACTGCCAATACACGTGACTACTTTACTATCGATAGCAAGTAGCAGTAAGCGTAAAGGAAACCCAGCTAGAACTACAAATTTTACAAAAAAGCTCACCATTCTCTTTAGGAAAAGGACACACTACTACTACTACTACTACTACAATAGACAAACAATAGTATAATATAATCCATCCTTTTAAAAAGTTTTTGTAATATTTAACAGGTCTATAAAATTTCCCAGTGCGTCGAAAGTAAGGAATTTAATAAACGGAGTATGTTGCCGTTTGCTGCTCGTTATATTTTAATCAACACGATTTCAGAATTCTTTTAATTTTTACTTTCATACCTCGGAATAACCATAGTTCTATGAACTTCCTTCATTTCTTTCCCCCATAGGGTTTTAGGCAGCTAATTCCTCAACTACAATTCTCCCAACAATCTATTCTCATCTGACTAAATACCAATCTATCCGACCGGCCCATAGCTAGCTGCTGCATACCTACGTGAAACTCCTGGCCGAATCCCGCTTCTCCACATGTGTTCACACTTACAGCATCGAGTGGCGACCGTTGGGGGTGCCGAACAAGGCCTCGCGAAAATAAGTATGGCATGAAAAATATCTATACACAAAACAATTAAAGCCTTGCAAAGCCCAGAGCTTCATCAAGGTAAATTTTAAAGACCGTCACTAAAACCATTATAAATTCCCATACTTTGGAATAATTCCACAATTCCTCGACCAGTTGTCCTCACTAGGAACTTGAAGTTCTTTGCCACTTGCCCGCAGTGCGAACTTATGGTAAAATATATGCCACTACCCCAATCGAGGCGACGTGTCAGGGAGTACGAACTAGTGGATTTTTCCTTTCCGTTCGCAGTACAGACAAATGGAGAGAGATATTATATACGATAGCGATTTCGAAGTTTTAATGAATGCCTCTACAGGCCAACGTGCAATTGTAGTAAAAGGTTACCTAATAATGATAGCTGGGAAAGGGGTGTCTGGTACTACGGCATATCGTTCAGTGGCAGATTTGAAGGGCGAACTGATTTTTACGCAAACTACACAGGATGACACTGACGAAGGCGAAGGTAACAGGAAGCTCCGTTACAGTGCAGATGCAAATGAACAATCTCTCAGTTGATGCTTGTCTTTTTAAGGCGAGCCAACAAAGCACAAGACGAAACTAATTGAAGCATAAACAAAGTAGAGCGTAAACGTTTTCCCGCTGGAGTAGGACCTAGTTTTATAGAAGTTTTAGGTTAGGTTTAAGTCGACTACTTGGTTTTCAGTATTTAGTGAGATGCTACACCAAACTAAAGATAAATGAGCATTGTTTATGTGTGTCATTACTATCATAACGGAGATAAACCTACTTGTTTCAACAGACTGACCCAACGGTACCCGTCTGCAACTCCTTCTCTACGACTACGAGGTATGATGGTTTTGCTGTCCTCTTCTAAACGATGTTGATGTCCAATTTTATTTTAGTGGCTATTACCTGTAATTTGAACTGAGCATGAACTAAATGACTAAAAATTTGCAATTCTAAAACAGCAACACACATCCAGCTGCTCCACCAGAAAAGTCTCTCTAAACCAATCACAGACTTTCAAATTGGTAGGTTTGATTTTATGAATGCTGAAATGCATCAAATAGTTCGGTAAAATTAAATAGGTTGATCCGACTCGTAAGGACCATTATCGTTGAATCGAAGTCTGGGTGGAGTATTACTTTCGGATAGGACAATTTGCTTTGAATGTAACGACGAACGAACGAAAATGCTGTGTGTACCTGCAAGAATGTAAGAGAGAGTTCGGTGAGATCTCTGTATTGGTTGATACTGAAAACAGATTAGGATAAACATATTTTTAATGCTATTCAATTACTGACATTACTGTAGTCTCGCTTTACCCACGAGTATTTAGTCGTATGCTCTTAAACGTATTTTTAAGTAGATAGGTACTGTCTGTTTTTCTTAAGATTTGGAATTAGCAACAGTCCCAGGACGCAAGACGCGAGGTCTGCAGGTTGACTAACGTCGGGTAAGCAATTTAAACGCCGGCGTGGCCATGCTGAATTAATTACCAGGCCTCTTTGTTTGCGTTAAGGACTTCCGTTTCCCGTATCTAACGCAGAATACTAACGAAGTACAGAATGGCGCCGAAATTGCAGAATACGTACGTATAAGTCCCTTGTTGAACTTCATTTCCTCGAAAACTACCCATACCTTGTAGCCAGCTATAGACGGTTGGTCGACTTTTATATCGTCTGTTTGTTCGTTTTATACGCCACTGCAGCCTCTGAAGGGATTATTTTATATAGGTTGGTACTCTTGTCATAATAATTGACCCCAGTTTAATTTCCAGTTTTTTACAAACTCTATACATTCGTCAAAACAAGAATGAACATTCATTAAAGTGAACTGAATAACTATACCTAGCTTGTCAACTTCGTTCCCGACCGTCCCTACAATGCGACAGACGTGGGGCGAGATGACAGCGGGGACGGCGAGGGTTTTGGGGAGGCAAAACGCGCGCGTTGCACTAATCATACTGGCACTCCAAAAAATCAACAAAAAGCGACGAAAAAACT
The DNA here is from genome assembly GCA_963971205.1 of Aethes cnicana. Classification (NCBI taxonomy): domain Eukaryota; kingdom Metazoa; phylum Arthropoda; class Insecta; order Lepidoptera; family Tortricidae; genus Aethes; species Aethes cnicana. Next base: position 9,693,715 of record OZ020292.1, read on the forward strand.
TAAAAAACTACTAAACCGACTTCCATGCATAACGACATAAACAAGCTATCTGCATATACCTATTTTTTATTCATACAAGCTATCTCCGAAACGGCTGTAACGATTAAACGAAATTTAGTATGTACTAAGGGGTTCCCGGGGGCAACATCGATTTTAAGAAAAATTAAAAACAGTAATGTTTCTTTAAAAAGAAAGGAATGTTTATGTTCTGTTGTGTAAGTAATAAGCTAACAAAAGGTTTTAAAACAGTTTTCCTCTAGGGCCCAAACTTTTGAAGAGCCTGTATGATGGTAAATTAAATAACTCATGTGGATGATGTGGAATTGTGGACCAATTCCAAGGGTGTCAAACATCTTCCCAGACGCAATCATTAAAGTTTACAATAGATATACCCCCTAAAACAAGTTGCGATGAAACTTTCGTTATTTTTGTGTGTTACTACTAGGTAGGCGTGAAATGAATTGTAAATTCGTAATAAGCCCATTTTAGGTCGTCCTTGGTTAGGTCACATTTGTTATACATACATACTATATGAATCTTAGGAGTAACTTTCGCTAACGTCAAATTACTACCACTAACGCCATCTATTGGGTTTTTTTTTACGTTTGTAACTCAATCACCCTAAAGTGGCTGAACAGATTTAGATGAACTTTGGTACACAGATAAATTACAACCTTGATTAAAATATGGGATACTTTTTATCCGGGACATCATATCTTCACGGAGGAGTGGAAGTTTTTGTATGAAATCCCTTGATGGCTAAATTGCAGGTACAACATATCTTGTAGATCAAAACGGCGGCCTATTCCCAGTTATCCGTACTGTGAGCTACGGGTTTTTCCCCTAGTTGGTCGAAATTCCAAGTAGTTGAAGCAAATCGGAATAGTCCGCTGTGAAAAAACAAATTCCCACTAGTCCGCACCTCTTACCGCGGGTGCGGTCAACTGGGAATATTTTTCCGCAGTGCGAACATATGGGCTAAAAAAATCCAATAGTTCGCAGTACAGACACCTGGAAATGGCCTAAATGGTGATCAGGGATTGGTTTATTCGGGGAATATTTCTAATGTCCTGAGAATTTTGCAATAACCTATAACAAAAGACTATAACTCTACGACGATAAATAAACATGTTCTATGGAGTTTTTAAAATGTGTATGTAAAAGTATGTATGTCCGGCCACCGTCTTTCTCCGCTTACCTGCCGCCAAATAGAAGTGCTTGCATTGTGTTCCGGGAGGGGGTAAAGGCAGCGGGTGAACTTTCTGGCACAGACGCATTCCATCTTAGGCCTCAGGGTAGGCAACGCATTCGAGATCTTATGGTTTCTTAACGGGGGATAATAGGATTTCGGTGTCCATGGGCCGCAGTGACCACTTACCATCAGGTGGGCTGTGCGCTCGTTTGCCTATACCATTGATATAAAAAAATGAATGACGTCATGCATTGTGATACACTTTGTACCGTTTCCATATACAGGCATATTCTCAGCTAACTAGAGTTTGGAGAGGAGTCTCATAATGACCTCACATGGAGAATCTGTAATATTTATCTATCGTTATCATTCGTTCTATTCAATTTTCATCGGCTATGTTGCTGGGATAACATTAGGTACATTAAATATAGATAGAGAAACTTAATATCACGTCCATCCGTACCTAAAGGACTTATGAACTGAACTATGGATGAAGAATCTATGAACTCACGAAGTACGAAATCGTAGGAAGTACAGGATCAAGAGGTAGCAACCTAAATGATTTCGCAACTTTAAAACGTTGAAAAAAATAGGTAAATTTAATTTGTCTTGTACTTTTTTTTTTACATTTAGGTATTTAATTTTTATTTTATCGTGGTCTATCCTTGGTTTTACACGACATAACAGTAATTTGTCATGAACATTCGTTACACTAGTGGGATTTTTTCCCCATTTGTTCGCACTGCGGACTACTGGGATTTTTTTCCCATGTTCGCACTGCGGACTTCTGGGATTTTTTTCATTTGTTCGCACTCCTAATTACAGAAAAATAATTCGCGGTAGTCCGCAGAACGGACAACGGGGTGCAGACAACGGAATAGATCAACATCCTTAGATATTTCTTTGGAACTAGTTACACAGATATGATCTTAATAGAACTGTCAGGAAAATTATTATTATTAGGTAATTAGTTTCATGTTTACTGAAAAAAATAATAGAATAAGTACATACGGAAAATAACGAGTCTGGCGTAATCGTAAAATTAATATTATTCATAGTAATTTCTCTGAGTTCCTCGATGCGCATAGTGGGTGGTAACTGGTAGCAGTGCAGTGGTGTTATGAATCAAGAAAATTAATTAAAAATATTCCCATTAGTCCGCACCAAGGAAAGAGGTTTGTTTGCAGTGCGGACAACTGGGAATAGGCCAAAATTTTGCTCGAGTGGCAGCAGTCAGTGGCAATGATCCAATTCCATCACTATTTTTCCAGAAGTTAGACCAACTAATCCTTCGTGTAATATTTAGTTTTTTTTTTTTTAAACTTGTCAAAGACACGCACGAACCAGTCTTTGTCTGGCTGGCTGAGTAAATAGCAACAGCAAAGTTTGTCCAGAAGCAACGCCTTGTTCGCTCGCCGTCTAACCGGCTCAACGGTAAAGTAACAAAGCGCTATTGCGAACCTTTGGGTCAAGGGAGAAGGTATCTTGGCTGTATGTGAATTTAAGCTGTGTTACGATTAAAAAACCAACAAAATCGGCGGAAAAGAGATCCCTGGACGCCGAGCCGTTGTTGATGGAAAATTGTTAAAATAATATCGCAATAAAGTCTTCTGACAAGCATCTGGAGATGTTCTGCAAACAAAATACTTAATGACAAATTGATCGATACGCCCTGGCTTATACAGAACAGAAAAGTGGTGTATATTCAGCTTACAGCTTACGAAATACGAGTTGAGAGTTGTCGTTGGGAGAAGTTGCCGGATTTCTTATTCTAGCCCTGCAGTTGCAGTTGATTTAGTGTACGTGCTAGAACTCTTCATCAGGATAAGTGAGCGCCGTAGACTAAGTAGGGCTTGATAAAATACTTGTATTTACTGTAAGGGAAGAAGGTTTTCATTCAAATTGTGTATGTGTGTGAGGTCTATGAATTTCCAGCTGTGCGAAAACTCCGAACAGAACAGATGGGAAATGATAACCACTAGTTAGTAACACACCGTGACCAGCGAGCCATCACCGCAAGCGCTCCAGCGGTTAAGGCGTGACGAGACAGATGAGTTACTTTCGCGTTTATAATAGCCGTTGCCGACGTCTTCGTCCCGCGTAGACTATAGGTATTTCCCCTTACGTAACTATACAGATAGATTGTTGTATGTAGTTATGGAAGTACCTACCTGAGGAAAAAAACTAGTCCACTGGATTTATCTTACCTCGAGTATTGACTACTAGATTTTTTTCCCCATTTTTTTAGCACTGCGGAGTACTGGGGAAAAAATCCCAGTAGTCAACAGTGCGGACTACTAGGAATAGGCCACAGTTAACCCCCCCCCCCACCCCACCCATCGCTGACGTACGATCTCAAGAGAAATACTTAGCAGTGCTAAGCTAAGCAGTGGAAAAGCTAATTCTGAATGAAAGTGTGTTTCGAGCGGATTGGCTTCGTGCTTCGTCGCAGATCCCCATGCTCAGGCGCTGCGGGCGAACACTGTGCTGATCTATGTTTATATTAATTAATCTACTAGATTCTGCCCGCTACTTTTTTACCGCGGGAACTATGCGCTTTTCCGGGATTAAAAGGAGCCTATGTTCCTTCCCCGGGACTCGAACCATTTCTTTGCCAATTTTCATCTAAATCGGTCCAACGGTTGAGACCTAAAAATACAATCGACAGCACTTTAACTGATAATTGATTGCATCCATACTGTAGCTTGGTTATTTAAGTTTATTTTTTTCTGTCTCATATCCAATAACATAGACTTGTTTTATAAATCCTCTAAGATGTTTCAAAATCTGTCCACAATGGCGGCAATTCAAATACGTCAGTGTCTTACATTCGAATTTTAAAAATCATAGACTAAATATAGTCGACATTTGAATTTGGGAACAAACTTTCGTTCTGTCTGACTGAAGAATATAGGCGGCCATTGCTGTTGGAAGATGTTCGGAATTTGAACGTCATTACAGTATCGATTTGAACGTCATTACGATATCGCTTTTGTAATAGTACATTACAGACCTAGGGTGGTGAATTCGTAAATGTCCCAGATCGCAGGTTTCTGTGGCCCGAACCGAAGGTGAGGACAATAAATATGCGATCTGGGGCGTAAATTACCGCCCGTGGTTTGTCAAAAGTTTTAAGTCTTGCCTTGGCCACCTGAACTATTAGTCTTTCGATGGAAGATTCTTCAGTCTCCACGTCTCGCAAGAAAGAGAGGATTCTTGATTTCACCACGGAGGACAAGCGCTGTTTAAATGTTTAACCCGAAGAATAAATTTACTTATTAGTTGAATCTCGGCTAAGAAAAATCGCAGCATTCTTCTCCAGCACCACAATGTGGATAGTGGATACAGTTTGGGAAATTTGGCTACCAATTTTCAATTTATACTTGAAATTGGATCGATAATTCCGCGGTCAATTGAATACGGTTGATTGTGCACTCTGAAAAAAATTCGCGACCAAGTAGGTATTTGACATTAGTCGGCAGAATGAGATTTTTTCTAAGACTCGGCTGTCCGTTGTCTGTCTGTCCGTCTGTCACCAGGCTGTATCTCATGAACCGTGATAGAGAGTTGAAATTTTCACAGATGATGTTTCTGTTGCCGCTATAACAACAAATAATATTTAATAACTAACTATAATAAATAACAAAAAATATTTGTTGACTTACAAAGAATAAAAAACAATAAAATAAAAATTTTAAGGGACTCCCATAGACCAGACATGTTTGTTTTTTCCGTTTTTATAGATAAGAGTACGGAACCCATCGTGCGCGTGTCTACGTCTTTATGAACAATATTCAGTAGGTACTAACTAAAATCAAATATGAAATTATTTGTCAGAATAGAAAACAATACCACACACCACACTTGTCTTGAAAAATAACAGTTTTAAAAGTAATTATTAAATATTATTTATTTAAACTTTTATTGCACATTAGTAAAAAAAAAACCTAATACAAAAGGCGAACTTAATGCCATAAGGCATTCTCTACCAGTACAGAATATTTAATAGTACTACATACAGAATGGCCACGGAATCACCCGCCTAAATCTAGCCGGCGCGCAACTCGTGCCCAACTCTCCCTTACCGTCATTTGTTTCACCCGGAGATGGAGAGTGAGTCATTGGCCCGCGTACTGCTACACACACATTTACAAGTGTACAGACATCCTCGCACGCACACAGATGTCCTCGCACGCAAACATTGACACTTCATTCGAATTGTGTTCGAAATCGTGCTTTTATAGGCCGTATTCGCCGTGTGCTACCAGTTAGCTTTTAGGCACATCATCATCATTTCAGCCGAAAGACGTCCACTGCTGGACATAGTCCTCCCCCAAGGCGCACCGCGCGTTCCGAATATTGCCAGAATAACCAAAATTCTGTAGTTTTCAGATATAAATGGCCTTGGAACAAACGATATATACATGGTTTGTCAGGTATTTGGACCCGTTGGTCTATTTCCAGTCGTCCGCAATGAGAACAAAATGGGAAAAAAAATCCCAGTAGTCTGCACGCGCGCCGCAGTGTCGGTAAGCGGTATGGTATCGCGGGTGCGGACTACTGGGATTTTCTTCCCCGTTTGTTTGCACTTCGGGCAAGCTGCGGACTACTGAGAATAGGCTAGCCCGTTAGCTCAATACGCCATCTGGTGAGCGTTTTTTTCTGGAAAAAGCCCTAATTGGTAAAGAATACCTATTTTAAGTATGAGTTGAGTGACCGTGGAAGGAGTAACAGTGGGACTTTATAATAAGTTGGTTTGTATACCTAATAGACAAACCGATCTTTGCTATAGCCCTTTATTAGTCTGATTCTTTGATTGACGACGACATCTAATCGCTTTAAAATTAATGGGTTGGCTGAAATCCAAATGGAGAATGGATGACATCTACCTGAACACAAAATGTAGGTACATCCAGAGTGAATGCGCTCCAAATGGATGAAATCCAAACGTATCATTTACCCATTATACCACCTTCCTTTGCCGGTGTACTTATATACCTACACACAATCTATAATCTCTTCTATTATATATTATATTATATTCTATATATATATATATATATATATATATATATATAACAAAGTCGTGTTAGTTACACCACTTATAACTCTAGAACGGGTGAACCGATTTCCATGATCTTTGATTTTTTTGGATTTGTATCCGCCCCGAATAGGATAACAACCATTAAAATATCAAAAAAGTGCACTCAAAAAATATCATGATGATTTTAACACGCTCCATGAAGCTTTTTTTCACAAGTCCATACTCCCACTATGGAGTCACTGCTTCATACTAAGATACGTAGGTATACATACGTCAGTTGGACTTGTGAGATTGTGCTGTCATTTCATATGGGGACAGGGAATGTGTTAATTATGATGTAAATTCGCTTCCGCCATCTTCCGCAATTGACAGCTCGCGTCACGCGGGTTAGCTTGTTTTTAACCGACTTCATATTTAGATAAGTAGGTACCCCTTGGATAAGTAAGTAAGTAGATCCGGAAATGACGAAGAAGGAGGAAGTAGAACTCTTAATCATCCAACCGCTGAACCGATCTTCTAACATAGCTCTAAGAACAATCGCAACTAAAATATTTCAATGAAAAAACTACTTAAATAAAATAAACATTTCAGTTTCATAAGTCCTAAGTCAAACATATTGGGATATAAGTAATAATACACATTTAAGTTAGAGGTTAACACCCGGGGGGGGTTAAAAACGACCGACTTGTTGACAGCAGTGATAGGTATACCTACTAAGAGGGTGCGCGCACGGGTGACTTGTCGCCGTGACAAAAAAGTTTCTGTCACTCAACAGCGAACTGAAGAAACTGTTGCGCACAAGTCACCCGTGTGCGCATCTCCATACATCTCCTTGGGCTTGACTTGACAGAGACGAAACTGTAGCGGGCGACAAGTCACTCATGCGCGCCGCGCACCCTTTTATGAGCTCTTAAACGGTACATTCCATGGAAGTAGTACTAACACTTAGCTGGAAGTACCTCTGTGACCAAGGTTTGGTTGGGTGAGAGGCGGTGAAGGCTAGTATCAGTTGTAATCTCTTTATCTGACATTATGACGTGAGACAAAAACAAAAGAAGGGGTTATCATCAAAATTTGGGCACTTTTTGAATTGTGAACGAAAACGAACTTCGCGGCCCATATCTACTCAATTTTTATTGTTTCGAAATTGACACTACTCGCCCCGGATTTACTTATGGTACCTACTTACTACCTCCATGCTACAGTCATTGTTGAACCTACTAGCGTCTCTCATCCTTTATGTAGAACTCACTCTCAAGGACCACCTTGCCAGACGCCACCTTCCTTGCTAAGGCGGACTTGCCCCAACGCGCGAACCTTAGGCTTACTTATTGTGAATGCCACTTGGTTTGCGGTCCCCAAGACAACCGGCAGCCTTTTCTGTACGGAAATGACATTTATTTAAGTATTTAATTAAACTTCATTGCACGTACAAAACGTATACAATTGATGGACTTAACGCCCAAAGGCATTCTCTACCAAATCAAATACCTTGTCAAAATAAGGCGAAACAGAAAGGAAAATCTTCTAATATATAAAATTCTCGTGTCACGGTGTTTGTAACCGAACTCCTCGGAACTGCTCGACCGATTCTTATGAAATTTGGTGTGTATGTTCAGTAGGTCTGAGAATAGGACGTAAGCTATTTTTCATACCAAAAAAAATCCTAAGGCGGTACGAAGTCCGCGGGGTCAGCTAGTAATAATATAATAAGGACAATAGCTTACGCAGCATTCGCTTGAAAGAGAGCTTGGTTTGAGCTTGTCTAATATGTAAAGGTAGCAGGGTTCGAAATTATCATGATAATTACGCTTCTTGATAATTATCGGATAATGATCACCAGTGTTAGAATTTCATTTATGTTTCATAAGAAATTCCAATGTTATATTGTTTCATAACCAGTTCTAACCAAACATTTGGTTGTCTGTAAAGTCGGTTTATGGACGATAATACGTGATAACGTCACGTAACGCTACTATTGCGTCATGTTTTTCAAGGGCTCAGCCGACGTTTATCAATTTATAAGACGTTATGACGTTAAAATTAAATAAAAACAAATGGACTCGGATAGACGCAACGCAAGTGCGGAAATACACGTTCGAATACAGTTCACTTTCACGAGCGTATTTTTTGTTATAACATATTTATCAATCATTTATCAATTATCAATCATAATTATCACGATATCATTGATAATTATCCTTTCGAAGCCTGGGAGGTAGCGAATTCCAGAGGCGGATTGCCTGAAGGGTGAATTATGTGCGCCACTTATACTAAGTAAGTGTTTAGATTCGCGCACAGAAAAACTACTCGTTATCTTGAGGATCGCAAACCAATGGCCAAAAGCAAAACCACTGCAGATCGCCAGTTTTACTGTTACATTGCGCGCGATCGATGGTTGGTAAGGCTAGCAACATGATGTTACGCTAATAGCCTTCCATACATGTTAGGTACCGTTTTACTATAAAGCTAACCTGCCGCAAAATAGACGTCTTATTATACGACTTAGGTGCCTTTAAGAGGCAAGTGTACCGTTAATTGCAAGGTCGGCAACGCACTGGTAGCTCTTTTTGAGCTGCTCGTGTCCATGGGCTGCGGTGACTACTTAACATCAGGTGGCCCGCATGCTCGTTTCTCAACTTAAGGTATTTAAAAATATTATTACCAGTGTCGCATTGTTGTTTTGTGATCCGGTGAAATTACTGGCATACCTTGTAGAGGCATTCCATCTTAGGACTCAGGGTTGGTAACGCATTAAAAATCGTTTATGATTAATTAGGTATGTCCACGGGCCGCAGAGACCGCTTACCATCAGGTGGACTGTGTGCTCGTATGCCTACCGATAACAAGAAAAAAATAATATGAATAGGTACCTACCTACATGGCGCTACGGCTGGTCGCGTGTAGGGTTGCCATCTGTTTTTAGGGTTCCGAAGTCTACAAGGAACCCTTATAGTTTCGCCATGTCCGTCCGTCCGTCTGTCCGCACTATTGCTCGGAGATGCTTAGGTCTAGAGAGCTGTAATTTGGCATGAATATGCATATTAGTTACGCTGACAAAGTACATACATACATACATAATATCACGCCTTTTTCCCATAGGGGTAGGCAGAGACCACTTCTTTCCATTTGCTACGACTCTTGCATACTTCTCTCGCTTCTTCAACTTTCATCCCGTTCCGCATACATGCTCGTCGGTTTAAAGTACTTTTGACCTGGCCTTTAATCAGATTGTCCTGAATTTGATCCAAGAACATTCGCCTCGGTCTTCCTCTTCCAGCACCTCCATTCACACTAGCCATAGCTGACAAAGTGGTACAATAAAATTTTGAAATATATTTTTTTATAGGGTACCTCCCCTACTCGTAAAGTGAGGATGTATTTTTTTTTCTTGCGTACCCCATGGTGCTGCATATCGTTGAATAGGTCTTAAAAAAATATTGTGGGTTTGTTAAAACCATTTTTTGATTAAGTGATGCGTTTGTGAAATATTAAGCTTTAAAGTGCTATTTTTTGTTAGAGTCATGTCCCCCCCCCCCCCCCTGCCAGCTAAATGGTGGTATTTGGATGGCTGAAAAAAATCATGGTTGTGGCATATATAACGTAGTTGAAAGGAAAACTATCAGAGCTAAGTAGGCTGTACAAACTTACGTAATAGTCGACCAACTTATAATGATGATTTTTCTCGAGCTGCAGGGGCGTCGGGCGGGCACGTCATACCACAGGCTAGCTAGATGCTAATAAGTCTTAGAAAGGTACTGTGGGCATCCTCAACTTCGGAACCCTATAATTTGCGCGTGGCCCGACACGCACTTGGCTGGTTTTTTTGTTTAGCCGGACATGTTTGACTTTTTCGAGTTGTGTCCGGCCAAATATTTATATGTCCGGCTGTTGTTTGGCTTTTTGTCAGCGCTATGATTTGCTGAAATCGAAGGCTTCGAGGACGGACGCAAACGAAACTCAATTTTCAAATCACTTTCTTATGTAGAATTTTATTCGGAACTACTAAAATTACGTGGCTATATATTATTTTGTAATTCCAAGGAAGAGCGTCATTCCGGATACAAAAGGGATTACTTTCATTCACCTATAAGGAAGTTGTGCTTGGGTTTTAGTTGTCGTGATGTCAGGCTTTTAGGTTTTAGGGTAAAATGTCCGGCTTTTTCCTGGGCAAAGTCCGGCTTTTTCATTTTAGGAGATGGCAACCCTGTTCGCGTGAAGTGGCCGAACGTTACCTACTCGTTTGTGTGCTGCTGCAGTATTTATAGGGAGCATGCATACCAACAATAATCCATACTTACATACTATACTAATATAAATGCGAAAAATAACTCTGCCTGTCTGTCTGTTCTCGCTTAAGGCCCTTCCCTGACCCAGCATCGTCAAATTGCTCATTTAAGATCATACTTTTCTAAGAAATGTTAAAAGTAAAAAATATGAAAAAAACATATGTTATATTTGATTATATCATCCTTACATTGACAGCTTTCGTTACAAGTTTCATGAAACTTCGCTCGATACAATTTAATTCCAAAGTAACCTCTAACTCTGACACCTAATCCAATTTTACTCCAGTTTATTATATCAAACAGTGTAAAACTAAATATAACAGAAAAAATAACCATATTATATGCATACATTGACAGCTTTATAAATGCCATGTTTTTAGACGGTATTTTTATAGAAATTAAAACGTGTTAAAAAGTAACTAAATCGGGCGTTCTGTGCGTAGCGCTTTCTCTTTCACTCGTCCCACGAGTGACAGTGACGGCTGAGCTGGGTCTATGAACGGCCTTAAACCGCTGGACCGATTTGATGAAATTTAGTATGGAGATAGTCGGAGCCCCGGGAAAGGACATATGCTACTTTTTAATCCGTAAAAACGCATCGTTCCGAATAACCGCATTCCATGCGAGCGAAGTCGCGGGCAGAAAGTAGTGATTTTTTTTATGTAAAAAGATTGACAATCAGGCATACGGTCCACCTGGTGGTAAGTGGTCACCGCCGCCTATAGGCATTTGTAACACCAGAGGCGTCACCAATGCGTTGCCGATCTCGAAAGGGGAGGAGGATAGGGAGTATGGGATAAGGGAGGATAGGGGACATGGGATTAGGGAAGATGGGATGGAAGGATAGGGAAGAGGACAATCCCCCGGTCCTCTCACTCACCGTACGAAACGCAATAGCGAACTATTACTTCACGCCGATATTCTGTGTGTGTGGTACCTCCCGGGACGAGCCGGTCCTATGCGAACAATAAATTGCAAGGCTCTACCACAAAGTGATTGACAATTTCTAGACGAGAGAATAAGAAGTAGTTTTTTCTTGAGAAATATAGGGGGTTTTTCTCTAAATCTTCAATTTATTCAGATCTTTAGCCGTGGTAAGCCTAGTGGACCGACTTCCGCCTCGCATGCCGAGGTTCAGGAGTTCGAATCCGGCTCGCACCATTAGGTTTACTTATGCGCGAAATTCAGTTTGAATTTACCATTACCACTGAGCGGTGAAGGAAAACATCGTGAGGAAACCGAAAGCATCTGCGAAGTGATTCAAGGATGGTGAAGTCCCCCATCCGCAGTGGGCCTGCATGGGTACTATAGCCCAAACCCTCTCGTGTTGAGAGGAGGCCTGTGCCCAGCAGTGGAAAGTATAAATATAGCCTGTTGTGGTGGTATTTGATGGCGACTGTACCTATTAGAATAGAAGACTACCTACATACTTATCCGTCTTATTACTACTACTACTACTACAGACTATTTGCGTCCCACTGCTGGGCACAGGCCTCCTCTCATCACGAGAGGGTTTGGGCTATAATCCCCACGCGGGCCCAGTGCGGATTGGGGACTTCACACACATCTTTGAATTGCTTCGCATATGCATGCAGGTTTCCTCACGATGTTTTCCTTCACCGAAAAGCTCAGTGGTTAATTCAAATTGAATTTCGCACATAAGTAAACTTAGAGGTGCGAGCCGGAATCGAACCCCCGACCCTCTGCATGAGAGGCGGTAGGTAGAACCATTAGGCAACCACGGATTCTCCGTCCGTCCGTATCCGTCTTATTCCATTAACAATATAAGTGTGAGCACTTCATATCAAACAAATGCAATCGATGCAGGCTTCTTGGGCACATCAACGACGACGAACGCTTGTCTGCCCCGGCTCCGCAACTCTTCGTTTCAAGTCAAGCAACATAAATTAATCCATACTATACCTACCTCTATCATCATCATCATCATCAACAGCCCATAGTAGTCCACTGCCTCACCCAATGCACGCCAATGAGCTCTGTCCAAGGCGTGCCGCATCCAATCTGCACCGGCCACCTTGCGCAAATCGCCTGCCACCTGGCAACAGGGCGCCCTACACTTCGCTTGCCTTGTCGTGGTCTCCACTCAAGAACGCGTTTACTCCAACGACTATCCGCAGTTCTCGCGATGTGACCGGCCCACTGCCACTTCAAAGAGCTTATTCTTTGGGCTATGTCTATGTATATATACTAATATTATAAATGCCAAAGTTAGATTAAGTCGGTCCGTCTGTCTGTTACCTTTTCACGCTTAAAACACTGGACGGGTTTCGATGAAATTTGGTAGTGCTAGCTGAGTCCCGGGGAAGGACAAAGGATAATTTTTATCCCGGAAAACGGATACCACGATAACCAAAATTCCATGCAGGCAGAAGCTAGTAGGTACTACGTGAAAAATGCTACAGCACTCCATGAACGTCACAGTCAAGGTTTCATTTTTTCGCTTAACGCGCCGCCTAACGCCGTACAACGGAAAAGCTCTATAATATATGAGAGAAATATCCAGGGCGCTTCAAATTTCGATCGACCCACTTTCCTAATTAAGTTTTAATTAATTGGTATTGTAAAGCCAAACTATAGGTACCTACGCTCAATTAAATAAGTAAGCTATTATCGCTTTCTCGTCTATCGAGTTGTGGCAAATGGCAATGGTAATTTGATTACTGACATAAGTAGGTAAGTACCTATATACTTCTAAGTATGTACTTCACGTTCCTCGTCAAATTAAAAACAGCATAAATATTTTGTGGTTGATTCT
>OZ020292.1:9707215-9787807 GCA_963971205.1 Aethes cnicana
GACCAACCTCGACTGCGTGCTGATGAAGGGACTACCCTGCGATGCCACGGACCGCACCATAGTCACTTTCCTGGCTGACGTGGGCGCCGTGCCCCGCGCGGATTCACCTCATGCTCGACCCCGCAGGCGTGCCTTCAGGGGATTGCTTCTGCGAGTTCCGCTCCTCAGCTGAAGCGCGACGCGCTGCCACCAAGCACGGCCACGACTTGGCCGGGTGTCGCGTCACAGTGGATCTGGTATCGAGAGACGTGGTGGAAGAAGCTCTGGACGGGCCCAAAGGGCCTGATCGCGAGCCGCAGGGCCCTCCGAACGGCCCGACGCAGTACTTCGAGCCGCGCGGCGCTAAACGCGGCTTCCGCGGCCGCGGGGGCTTCGACCGCGGGTTCGACAGGGGCGGGGGCGGATTCCGCGGCGGGTTCGAGAGTCGAGGCGGTTGGAGCGAGCGCCCGCGAGGCTTCGACCGGGGTCGAGGCCGCGGGGGCTTCGACCGCGGGCGGGGGCGGGGCCGCGGCCGCGGCGGGTACAACGAGAACGGACGCGAAGAGGACCCGGATGGCGCGTTGGAGGACTTCGGCGCGCCGGGCTGCGTGTTGTCACTAGAGAACGTCCCGTTCCGCGCTACAGTCGACGACATCTTGTCGTTCTTCGGCGATTTCGAGCTGACGCAAGACGACGTGATCCGACGCTACAATGAGCGAGGGCAGCCCACGGGCGACGCGCGCGTGGCCTTTAGGACGCCGTTCGACGCGCAACGGGCGTTAGCCACGCGCAATATGTCGATGATCCAGGACCGACGCGTCAACCTCGCACTACTCTAGCCCCGCGACCACGCCTCCGACTCCGACTCCAGCGTCGAAGTCATCTACACACTCATGTAAATATAGCTATAAGACGTGTGAGACAATATGACTGAATAGTGATAGTGAATAGTGTGTACAGCTAAAAAGTAGCTGGTAAGTTCTGTATTTTTGTGTATAAATAAAAAAGTATGAATGGTACTTTGAAATAAAATATGACATTTCACAGTATAAATTCGTAGTTTTATTCATCAAACCACACGAACACCGACGTTACATTTATTTGGATCTATCTAGGTTACGACTTACGATTACATAATTCGCTAGCTGACAACATTTGAAAAACGTTTTACCTAACTGATCCCGTATTTAACAAGATTTTGTAAACATAATTAAATACTTATTCTAAGCTAGAAGAAGCAATTTCGAACTGCCTCAACCATATGGTAACCACGGTAGAAAATGTACGCCGAAATTAAGTAGTTTCATACAACTCAACAAACTAATAAACGGCTGTAATCCATACAAACATACCACATGATCTAGCCAGTTAAATCACCATATGAAAATTCATACCACTGGATGCCACAGATAGGATAGAAAAAATATATCAGTTAAGTCTATGGATGATATGATGATACAGAAAAATATGAATGCATTAACTCGATGACCCGTACTGTGGAATGTAATTTACCAGTTTTAAACACTTCCAGGCGGGTCTAATGAACAACATTTATTCCAACAAACAAGGCCACGGAATATCTTTTTTTGCAAAATGGATGACTATTAGACTAAAAGAAAAATATGATCATAAATCATAACCAATAAATATAAACCTAATTGAGGGATATAAGAGATGACAGTAGTTGGCTACATACATCGTAAGACATGCTAAAATATTACCTATGGGCTATGAAATTATACCATAACGAAAGTAGACTATTCGACGAATTTTTGCAATTAAAATGACATAGCACAATTGCAAATATTCGCCAATTTGAAATCCATTTACATAGCAAAACTTTTGTAATGTTAACTGTGGCAATATAAAATTCATAGTTTTGAGGCTCGCTCAATGGAACTTTGATATCCTTGATACAAAATGAGGGGAATAACTTCTTTAGTTTAAAAAAATATCCAGTCCACTCTTTACTATACATAAAAATAATGCATTGAATGTAAGTCTACTGCTTCAAAATAATTCCCCCGAATTTGTGATGGTGACCAAACATTAAACACTATTTTGGTGTCGAATTAACTTAAGTTTAACTTAAACATAATTATGAGCGATTTGTAAGTAGAAAATAGAATTTGTGAATAGAGCTACAACAATTCTCGCGCTACCACACTGTTGCCATTGGTAACACTGGATCGATACTCACATTGTTACCTTACCAGTGGCAAATTGCAAATGGAAGCGGGGAACGTAACGTAAATTTCGAAAACTAAAATATTAGCGAAATTGATTTTATTGATTTTTAAATCTATATTTAAAAATCAAGAAACTACTACACCCTAACAATAATTATATCAACTAAAAACATGCATTTATACGCTCAACGATTATTACAACGAATATCTCTGCAACAGTAAATCTACAATTCTTGGCGCACGTAATGTACGTGAACATGATTGTCATTTGTATAGGCAAAACATATTTATGACCGTTTTCATATATTACGGAGATACTTGATTTAATTTGGAATATTTTAACAATGAATTCGATATAGGTGCATTGAATGTGCTATAAGGGGAACAAATAAGTTCAAAAATAATTCAAAATTAAACTATGATAGCAAATAAATAGATCTTAGTGCTAAAACACGAAAAAAACATTACTAGCTTGATATTCTGATAACTGTATTAGCATATTATACAAATAAAAAATACTAAAAATCTTTTTAATACAAATATGAATTGTATTCCATAAAAAGTAAATAAAGAGAAATAAAACGCTTTATCACTTATTGAAATATTGTTTTACATAATATCCTCGTGGTAGATTTTATGTAAGTTATGCATATAAAAATAATAAATAAACATGTAAAATCATAATAGAAAGATAAATGCAATATCATTGGTAAAATGCAATAAACAAAGAAAATAATATGAAAATAAAGATATTATATAAAAAATAGTGCTATCGAACTTTGAGTTATAGTTTTCAATGTTATTCAGGTGTAGGTATGCTATTTTGCTGAAACACATAAATATCTAAACAGCGACTGTATAGATACTATTTAACATATAACGGTTTTGTTAACCAAAATACATCTCATTTTTTTTAACATCGACTTAATACTTTAAACGCGCTAATCTAGTATATTTATTTATTTATCCTAGCGATCTCAGAAACGGCTCTTACGATTTGGAAGAAATTTGGAATACTTATAGGGGTTTAAGGGGGCGATAAATCGATCTAGCTAGGATCATATCTGTGAAAACTAGATACTAATTATAAATTGTCATGATGGGTCAATCTGTAACCGAAATTTTCAAATATGAATAGTAGAAATAGTATTAAATTCAATAATTAATTAATCTCATTTCATCACTGGAGAATACTGTGGAGTTTTAAGGAGATTTTTATTTGTATAACTTATTAAAGTTATTAT
Source organism: Aethes cnicana (assembly GCA_963971205.1). Lineage (NCBI taxonomy): Eukaryota > Metazoa > Arthropoda > Insecta > Lepidoptera > Tortricidae > Aethes > Aethes cnicana. The sequence continues at coordinate 9,710,628 of OZ020292.1, forward strand.
TCGATAGTAAAATAATAATACCAACAATAGACTTGAGCTTTCATTCCTCAGTATTATTCATGTTACAGTACAGATCGATTCGCAAAAGCTGATCTGACTTCAATGATTGAATGACAATATCTATGCGTGCAAACTGCTTATATTATAGCGCCAAATAGCGGATGCGAAGTCGGTGGCGCAATATGCAACTATACTCTTTGGTCGACGGACTGTGGACCATCTAATAAGTGGAACTAACTCTGACGAAAATTTGTGTCGAAAGGCTTGTATGTCTCCTTATCTAACCTCATGACGAGAGATAAAGACAAAAGCCTCGGATGATAAGGTCCAGATGTACATAATGCAACGCAAATGAATACGCAGTAGTGACAGTTCACTTCACTGGTGTCCGCCAGAGTTTTCATATTTGGCTATGTCACACGCTGCGATCGTTTTCGTCTCCCCCACCACTGTCTGACTGACACGGCGAATACAGGTTGAATCAATAAGTAACAACGTGTTTTTAGACAACCCTGTCATACAACCACCCTAATTTACAGAATACTAAGAGCCTCCTTTGTAAGAATGACACCCACACAAGTGACTACTTCCGTTCATTCCATTCGAGCCAGTTTCGATCTTGAATCGATCTGTAATATTCACCCGTTATCCACCATGAAGGGATTACGTATTCATATGAACATACGGTTACTTATGCACCTTGGAAAGCAAGGAACTCGTGGTACTCCCAGTACGAGTACTTTTTTTTACTAGTAGTATGGTTAGTACAGATTGTCCATCTCCTTACGTTACGGCGTACATCGGAAATAGCCAAGGCGCTTCAATTTTTCATACTTCGTCTGTACAGCGCCATCTACATGTTGCTCATGGAGTTCAAATTTATATGCTGGCTACCTAGGCAGCGACATCTATTGTCGCATTTAACACTTATTTCGGGCGTACGCTGATTTGTTTGAAGGTTGTTCTACTAGGTTTACCTTGTTTTTTCTATGTTAGTACTAATACTATAGGAGTAGTTCTCTCAGTGCTGTACTCTTCGGACTCCATAGAAAAGATGGAAAAGTAAAACCGACTAACTGGTCCAATCGCTGTTGAAAGTTAAATAGCTTACATTTGGTATATGAAGTTGACAAAATTACATTTTCAGAACATTACAACGTCAGAAAAATACTTATCGACATCGACGAGTTTAAAAATGTTTTTTTTTATAGCAATATAAAACTATAGCATCTAATGTAGACTACGTTTCTAAAAATGCGATTCGAAAATAAACTGTATCAGTAATATTTGTTATCACGAGACTGTTATACTTTACAGTTTAACAGTTGCAGGGAAAAATATTGTTAAGGTTAAAAGGAAGTTTGTGTTTATGTTTGCAAGAACTTTTAAGTTTCACAATATATTGTCGCGTCTTAGAGATATTCTACTATAGGAAGTCACAATTCAAAACGCTTCAAAGTACTTAAAAAGCACCACCAACACTCCTAACGCGAGTGCGTGCTGCGACAGTCGTCGACTATGTTGAGTGTTGGTGTTGATGCTTTTTAAATATCAATGAATACATTGACGCGTTTTGTAATGTGGAGGCGTGGGACTTGCTATAGTAGATTATCTTTACGGCTTCATAACAGTTCAGGTGTTTCGGTAAAGTAGGGAAGAATAAGGAAGCTACAGTGTTGTCTAAATTATACTCTATGTTTATTCCACTGAGGTCCTATCAAATAGAACGTCTCAGTAAAACCTCCGGCACTTCTTAGTTTAAAAATAGACTATGAAAATCTTGATTGGATTGCCAGCACAAAAGGTAAGTGCTAAAAATTTACTTAGGTAGCATATTTTTTTTATATGAAAAACGGAATAGTATGTATGTATTTTTTGTACGATAGTCATATCAAATTACAATACTTCGATAGAATATAGATAGGCACTACACGGAAAAAACAACTAATAAATTAACAATATGTTAATTTAATTATACACTGAAAACAATGATTAATATTAAACTGCTAGTATAATAAATACAATAATTAGTAAAGCTTGACCTCATATCAGCATTGTTTAGAATTCTAAATATGTAAAAGGATCTTTTCTATGATTAATATATAGAATAAAAACTGTCTTTATGTGTTATTGTGACTGACTCAGTCATATACGAATTTCAGAGCGAATTCACAGGTTTGTGTATAACTGCGTGTATTGTACAAGTCAGCAGCCTCGAAAGCAGGCAATCTATTAAAGTGGCCAAAATGAGCTTAACACTTATACCGGTATAACTTATATCTCCCAGTAATATAACAGTGATCAGCTCATTTTGGTCCGATAGAGTTGACCATTGATCTATTATAAGTAAGGATTCACAATCAGCCGGAGGAAAATTGCCCCCGTCAAAACCGCCGTTTGGCCTTCGTTATAAAAAGAGGCGTTATTAGCATATTGGAACGTATTTTCTAATGTCAGTTTGCTCCATATATTTTGACTTATTCTGTTAGGCACTGTTCGTCCATATGTTATTACTTATTATAGGTCAATGGAGTTGGCCTACTTTTCCTGCCCAAACAGTTAAGTTGATTCGATAATTATCCGGTATTAATACGGTGAGTTATCCTTCTATATATGTCCTCGTTCGGACTAACACCGACATAGTACTAGCACAGTTGCTTCGTTCACACGAGCTGGACACGCGGTTAATGTTGTATTGTTTACATATGTGTATCCAATACTCAGTCAAGTGTCCAACCGATCTCTATTTATCCCTGGAAAGAGAAAAATGGCAAATTATAAACAGCCGCCTTTATTTCACTTCAATACGTGCATTTCATTCATATAAAGATTGACCAGGAGTTTTAGCAGACCTCGTCATATTGCGGCTTAAATAATAAATGGCGAAATAAAACATTCAGCAGGCAAGAATGAACTAAAAGAAGTAAGCACAACCCAATGTTATTTAGTAGTCAGTATTGTTTACGGCTCCGTAAAAAAATGTAAACTCTCTTAAATAAGTCGGTTTATATTTGTTAACTCGCACACATTGCAATTTTGCAATTTGGTGTTGCTATATAAAACGCAGACCTAGCGCCCTCATTGGCAGGTCTGATGAATTCATGGTCAAGATTTAGATGCAATTTGGTATAAAGATTGAAGAGGCAAGCATATTTTATGCCTAACAGTTTACAATTTACAACCCGAAGTCTCCGTGTAATAAGAGGATTTCAAAAATGAGTTCCAGTTATAATATTAGTTGTAAATTGTTTACAAATACACTTTGCGTTCGGCTCGCCATCTAGCTTCAAGTAGCGGAGCAACTGCTAAACGGTCGGGTAATCGGGGTTCAGCCACTGGACGCTAGATGTCGATCTAGTGTTAACCCGCGTTTCGAAGCACGCACTACAGTATAGACTCTGCCACTCTTCTTGTATCATTTCTCTATGGTTAGTGCCTGTTAGATATACTGTGATTATGTCGACCTGTACTCACTTCTTATCGTTAGCCCGCGCCGGCGTGCCATTAGCGGACCGGTTGGAGCTGTCACTTAGCTCTGAACTGCTGCGAATGTCGCCGTCCATCTGTAAACAACGAAATCATTGTATGAAGGTGTTACATGAGACTGGTATTTTTTCTGAAAAAAAAATACAACAACCTGTCAAATTCCACTGTATCATAAAGATTGCAGCACATCTTAAATTAACCAAGCATCATTTACTTTCTAATAAATAAAAAAGTGTTTTTATCTATGTTTGGATTGGATAGAAGGTTCGGCTGTTTTTAGGCCGAAACGTGATTTTAGGCATTGACCTATAATAAGATATGGACGAACAGTGCCTAATAGAATATGTCAAAATATATGGAGCAAACTGACATTAGAAAATACGTTCCAATATGCTAATAACGCCTCTTTATAATATGTGTCAAGACAAATATTTTATACAAAAGTAAATCTAACACTATAAGACTTAAGTGTCAAATTTTCTAAGCGCCTAACGGGTGCCCGAGTTGTTCGGGCCATTTTTCTCCGGCTGATTGTGAATCCTTGCTTAGATTAATGAGTTTAGGCCTTTCTGCATAAAATGCTGGCCGAAACCGAAACTTCGGTCGGACACTAAATATTATAAAAGCGAAAGTAACCCTGTCTAGTCTGTTACCTCTTCATTCTTCAACCTCTGGGCCGATTTAGATGAAATTTGGTATGGAGATAGTTCGAGTCTCGGGAAAGGACATAGCCTAGTTTTTATTTCGGAAAAACGCATATTTCCCGCGGTAACGCGATTAATTCCATAATTACACGTGGACGAAGTAGGTTATATCCTCGATTTACGTTACATATTCCAGATTCTTTTGAATTCGGAGTTGAAGTCCCCACCTTGCCCGCATAGATGGCGTTGTAAGCAATCTGCAGGATGAGCCACGTCCACACAACATGCAGCGCGAGTAGCAGACACAGGAGAGAGTTGAAGATGTAGTACGCTGGGAACATCGGTAGAAGCATTGGCGCCCGAATCGTTGTGCTGGAAATGACAAAAAACATTAATATTATAAATGCGAAAGGAACTCTGTCTGTCATCTCTTCACGCTTAAATCGCTGGAAAACTTAGTGTTAGGTTTACTTTTGTATAAAATACTAGCTGACCCCGCGGACTTCGTACCACGTTAGATTTTTTTTGGGTATGAAACATAGCTTACACAGAATAGGATGTATCCTATTCTCAGACTAACTGATCATACACACCAAATTTCGTAAGAATCGGTCGAGCCGTTTCGGACGAGTTTGGTTACAAACACGAGAATTTTATATATTAGATTTATCTTGACACATACTATAAAGAGGCGTTATTAGCATATTGGAACTTATTTTCTAATGTCAGTTTGCTCCATATATTTTGACATAATATTCTGTTAGGCACTGTTCGTCCATATCTAAATATATAAAACTCAAAGGTGACTGACTGACTGACTGACATAGTGATCTATCAACGCACAGCCCAAACCACTTGTCGGATCGGGCTGAAATTTGGCATGCAGGTAGATGTTATGACATAGGCATACGCCAAGAAAGGATTTTGCGAAATTCCCACGGGAACGGGAAAAGACGGGATTTTACATTTAATATTTCTGCGCATACAAAGTTGCGGGGAAAAGCTAGTGTAGACTACTTTAGTGCCGTCTCCTTGTGAACTTACCTCCAAATAATATAGTAGGGGTATATGAAGATGCGCGTGACAATCCAGGTGACTATTAGACCAAGGAACAACGTGTCGCATGTCCGTTGGTAGTTGGCGTACTTTGTGGCTTTCACCGCCTGGAATATAAATTACCATTGGTAAATCTTACTAATATAATAAACCTGAAAGTTTGTGTGTTTGGATGTTTAGATGTTTGTTGCTCAATCGCGCTAAAACGGCTCAACCAATTTGCATGAAATTTGGCAAACAGATAGTTTGTTACCTGGAATAAGCTATAGGCTACCAATTAATTCAAATTCAATCATTTATCCAGCAAATTGGCCACATAGGGGCACTTTTACACGTCAGAAAAAGAATTTACCAGCGCTTCCTAGACCCATTGCTTGAGAAGAAGCGCCGCAACAAACTCAAGCAGAAGACCTTTTTTCAAAATGTCCACATAGTTACAAAATTTAAATTACATGTACAAAATATACATATAGGTACCTACGTACTAAAATTACATAATCCCGGACATCCCGGGAAATCCCGTAAAATTCCCGGAAATTAATTAGTGAGACCCTGTAAGAGGACTTTGGATAGAAATCCCGGGAATCCCACAAATCCCGTAATCCCGGAAAAGGTTTTAAAAATATACTGGAAAAAGGGCTTTAGAAATATAGTGTTCAATTCCCTGCAGAAAAAGTCGCGGGTATAAGCTCGTAATAAATAAATACTAATATTATAAACCGGTGGAAGCGAGTAGCACAGGACCGGTCTGAGTGGCGAGCCTTGGGAGAGGCCCATGTCCAGCAGTGGACGTTTTTCAGCTGAAATGATGGTGATGAATATTATAACTAATACTACAGCAGCCTATTTACGGCCCACTGCTGGGCACAGGCCTCCTCTAATCACGAGAGGGCTGGGCTATAGTTCCCAGGCGGGTCCAGTGCGGATTGGGGACTTTACACACATCTTTCAATTACTTCGCAGATGCGTGCAGGTTTCCTCACGATGTTTTCCTTCACCGAAAAGCCCAGTGGTAAATTCAAATTGAATTTCGCACATAAGTAAACTTAGAGGTGAGAGCCGGAATCGAACCTCCGACCCTCTGTATGAGAGGCCGAGCCGAGGCCACCACGGCTTACAAACAAGACGAATCTAACGGCACCTCTAACTCTTCTGGCGCAGTCGGGTTATTAAAAAAACTAGAACTCACCTCAACAAATATATCAGCACAATCGTGCACCAAAAGCACCAAGGTCCCGATCCTGTGGAGGTTGCAGACCCAGCTGAAGGACAGCAGCGCGATGGTGGCGAAGTGGTGTACAAACATCTGCCAGAAGTCCTTGCGGCGCACGTCCCAGAACTGGGACATCGTCAGCGACCAGTAGAACGCCGACGAGACCATGTAGTACCACCACACGTCGTCTGTTACGCCCTGGAAGGAAGTAGCGGGTCATCAGGTAGGTAGAATACAGGTAGGCACAGTATATCTAATATCATAGAGAAGTGATACAAGAAGAGTGGCAGAGCCCATACTGTAGTGCGTGCTCCGAAACCCGGGTTAACACTAGATCGACATCTAGCGTCCAGTGGCTGAACCCCGATCATCCAACCGTTTAGCAGTCACTCCGCTACTTGAAGCTAGATGGCGAGCCGAACGCAAAGTGTATTTCTAAACAATTTACAACTAATATTAAAACTAATTCACAGATGCGTGCAGGTTTCCCCACGATGTTTTCCTTCACCGAAAAGCACAGTGGTTAATTCAAATTGGTTGGATGTGTGTGAAGTCCCAATACCGCACTGGGCCCGCGTGGGGGCTATAGCGCAAACCCTCTCGTGGTGAGAGGAGGCCTGTGCCCAGCAGTGGGACGCAAATAGGCTGTAGTAGTAGTATTAAAACTAATATTAAGAGAAATGTTTTTATACTATGCAAGAATTTATGGATTGTAATTCAATAATAAATTAATGTAATATTTAAATAAACCAAAATTAGTCAGTACGAATAAATTAGTGTATACGAATTTTTGCATGCCTCTTTAGGCTAAACGTGATACCTACTATGTATATATAATATTGTCACTTGATGTACCTACCATGTTTATACAAATAAATTATTTCTTCTTCTTAAATATAACTCTTTTTTTAAATTATTAACAAGTAACAAGAGGTTACACAGAGACTTCGGGTTCTGATTTGTAAACCGTTAAGCAATAAAATATGCTTTGCGTTCAGCTCGCTATCTAGCTTCAAGTAGCGGTGTAACTGCTAAACGGTCGGGTAATCGGGGTTCAGCCACTGGACGCTAGATGTCGATCTAGTGTTAACCCGGGTTTCGGAGCACGCACTACAGTACAGTATAGACTCTGCCACTCTTCTTGTATCATTGTATCATTTCTCTATGTTAAAATGTAAATAATAATATGCTTGATAAACCTATCATCTGCATAAATTTAAATATTTTTTATCTTGCACGCCCGCATTTATCAGTCGAAAATAATAAACTCAACTCTTACTAAATCTGAGCTTTAATTCTTTTACTATAAGGTAGTTCCAATATTCTTGCATTTGCCACATTCCAATCCGCCGACCGCTTGAAGGTTAACCGCCATATGTCATTGTTTAATAGATAAGTCCAAACTTAAACGGGTACGACTAGAAATATTTAAGCTTTTGAGCGTATTTTTTTTTTAAGTAAGATGATTTTTAAAGTACAGGAGGAATTGAAGAGTAATATTATGGTAATTAAAAGCAGTGGCGCAACAATAGGGTGGCAGAGCGGGCAAAGTGCCATGGGTCATCTGAACCTACATAATAGTGGTTCGAACTTTTTACTTGCAAATCCTATGTCTAATGATGCCTTGCAAATTTATAGATTTGTAAAGCATGCCTTTCTTACCCGAGGATCTCCATCTAGTGGGAATTCTCCATAAATCTTTTTTTTTCTGTTTTCTTGTGTCCTCCAATGAGGCTGGCATACAATACAATACAAATACTCTTTATTGAACACCACACAATAGAGAAAAAAAGAACAGAACAAAAAAGATCAGGAAAACATGTTGTTAGGTATACAGCAGGCGGTCTTATCGCTAATAGAGCGATCTCTCCCAGACAACCTTTGGGTAGTGGACATAGTCACTTTAGTGTACTTAAGCCTCTATAAGTGCCATGGGCCCCGCCCGGCCTTAGAGGCCGCAAGCAAAACAAAAATCATTTTAGTTTTGTTACTTTTTAAAATAGCGGACGGGGCCGTACGATGAGTTTGCCATGGGTCTCAGATGGTATAGTTACGCCACGGATTTAAAGGGCTATAAAACGCTTAGAATTTAATACTTCTGTTATCGACTGTAAGCTTGTGATTCTTGATTTATTCACGGAAAGAAATGGAAAAAAAGAACATGTGCCGACGATGTATGATCGAGTAAGAAAATGATGACTGTATTTATTCTTTCATTTTCCAAAGGAGTTTTTTAATGTAATCTAAGATAATTTCAGACTTCACTTTAAGAAAAAAACGGCCAAATGCGAGTCGGACCTGCGCACGAAGGATTCCGTACTATTTTATAGACACAAAAACGGCAAAAAAAACGTCTATTGTATGGGAGCCCCCTTAAATATCTATTTTATTCTGTTTTTTATTATTTGTTTTTACAGCGGCAACAAAAATACATCGTCTGTGAAATTTTCAACTGTCTAACTATCACGGTTCATGAGATACAGCCTGGTGACAGCTGGACAGATAGACGGACAGACAGACGGACAGCGGAGTCTTAGTAATAGGGCCCCGTTTTACCCCTTGGGTACGGAACCCTAAACATAGAGATCTTAATCTATTATTGATTATCGGACCAGTCCACGGTAAGTCATACATTGCTTCTTATCAATGGCAATAGGTAATTAGTGAGAAATGTTTACACGGTAATTCAGCAAGTACCTACTTGATTATAGGGATCACCGTGTGAGTCACATCAGCTGATCTGTGACGTCACGTCACGAATGACATTGTAAATAGTTAATACTCATTATTATGTACATTTTACATACATAATGATGTGACAGACATCTATAATCTTATACAATAGTACATTACAGACCTAGGGCGGTGAATTCGTTAATGTCCCAGATCGCAGGTGTTGAATAAATAAATATGCGACCTGGGGCTTTACGAATTACCGCTCGTGGACACTCGTGGTTTGTCTAAAGATTTACGTTTTGCCTTGGCCAGGAACTGAAAATTTCTCTCCGCGTAGCGGACAGAAAATCCCGCTTACGACCAAGGGTGACGTAAACGGGACGAAACTACTTTTACATCACCCTTGGCCATAAAGTGGCATTTTCTGCCCGCTACGCGGTGAGAAAATCTCACTTCTTGGCCAAAGCAAGATGTAAAACTTTTGAAGAACCACGGGCGGTAATTCTTAAAGCCCCAGATCGCATATTTATGGCCCTCACCTTCGGTTCGGGCCACAGAAACCTGCGATCTGGGACATTTATGAATTCACTACCCTAGGTCTGTAATGTACTATAACGCCTTGTATATTTATCCCAACTATCTAAGAAAAGGCTGTAACGAATTAGACGTTTGTAATATAGGAGACTAGCTTTTCCCCCCAACTTCGTATGCGCAGAAATATTAAAAAGTAAAATCCCGATTTTTCCCGTTCCCGTGGGAATTTTGCAAAATCCTTTCTTAGCGGATGCCTACGTCATAACATCTACCTGCATGCCAAATTTCAGCCCGATCCGTCCAGTTGTTTGGGCTGTGCGTTGATAGATCACTATGTCAGTCAGTCAGTTACCTTTGAGTTTTATATATTTAGATTACAAAATGGGCTGTAATTAACGATAATATAAGTATATTATTAAATATCTGAGACATTATCTCAGCAGTGACCCTCCCGGTTTATAAAATAAATCTGTAAAACGATAATTATAAATGTCCTCGGTGATTTATACCTACATTGGAGGAATTTACTATTATACGCTTGTATGTTTAGTTAGTATTGAAAATATCCCTAGGTTTCCATCATCTTTCTTTGATTTCATTCCTATTCCTTTATATATATTTAGTGGGGTAGGAACAGCATGTTTCCTTTCCTGCTCTGTTCCCTCCTATACATCATTGACTCCGTGGTAAAGTAGTTAATAACAATATTTGTCCTCACCATATGACTAAGATTAGTTATATTTGTATTTTACGTAACTGTACATAATTAGGCATTACAATACTCGTGTGATGTTATTATGAAACTCGCCCGTCCGCTCGTTTCGTAAACCTACACTTGTATTTTAATCTAATGTATATTTAATTAAGTAACACTCACATAAACTACTAAAATTTCGATTGGAAATATCTCGTAAAATCACTTGCTTTACGCCGCTCACATTTAACTGTATGTTATCAGTAAAATGGTTCACAAGCACGCCAAAGCCGAGAACGGATCATTGTTTCAAATCTCAATTTAGATTTCCATATAGTTCTATTTATTACTTATGCCATTCAAGAACCACCTGTTACAAAATCGATTACAATCGAGTTCACCATTATATACACACTTTTGCACCTAACACCTTTGTCATAAGATCCAAAAGTGTACACATATCAATGGACTCGACGGTCTGACCTACTGACGAGCGTAAACATGAAAATTCGTTCACATTACCAACATATTTGAACAAGTTGATTAGTGTAACTAATGATAAAATTTACATACAAATTTGGGTTAACTGTTAACCGGAGAGTCGAGACGAAGTGCGAACGTAATTTGTCAAAATAACGTGACTTCATATTATTAAAGTGAATGTGAAATTTTGGGGCACTCAATTTTTTATCTGTAGACTAATTCATTTTTGATCGTAGAGATCTCACGGAAAGTTAAATAAAAACGAAACCGTACCTACCTACTTTCTTATCTTTCCAGAGTAAGTAGTTGAAAGTAGAAAATATATTCTCGGATTGCTTATATGTAGGTGCCCGCGACTTCGTCTGCGCAGGATTAGTATTTCGAGTAGCTTATATACACAATATCTTTATAGCCTATGTGTTATTCTGATGTATAAGCTATATTATTGTAAAGTTTCATTAAAATCCATTCAGTAGTTTTTACGTGAAAGAGTAACAAACATCCATCCATACCTACAAAACTTTCGCGTTTATAATATTAGTAGGATATGCAAACTGCTAATGTTTGAGTAGCGGACAAAGTCCATTGCATTTTCCCCATGAAATGTCTTTAAATTTCGATAAAACAAACGGTTAGTGCCATAATTAAAAACATGACTAAAACTAAGTAACTTTAACGCCATTAAAGTTTTATTACTTTCATTGTTTTACGATAGATTTTACCGAGTACACGCAATCGCGTTTGAGATTGTATGTCACAATCTTGTAGTAATAATAATAAAATCATTTGTGGGAAGCCGTGGTGGCCAAGAGGTTCGACCTACCGCCTCTCATGCCGAGGGTCGGGGGTTCGATTCCGGCTCGCACCTCTAAGTTTACTTATGTGCGAAATTCAAGTTGAATTGACCACTAAGCTTTTCGGTGAAGGAAAACATCGTGAGGAAACCTGCACGCATCTGCGAAGTAATTCAAGGATGTGTGTGAAGTCCCCAATCCGCACTGGGCCCGCGTGGGGGCTATAGCCCAAACCCTCTCGTGATGAGAGGAGGCCTGTGCTCAGCAGTGGGACGCAAATGGGCTGTAGTAGTAGTAATAAAATCATTTATTTAGCCCAACTAGGGGCATATTTTGTTAGTAAAAGTAGGTTGTGACGTGCAAAACCCATAAATGATACGACATGTTTATCAACTATGATTAGATACGTAAGTTAATCGCATGATTGTTGTTTACGTGGTTGTTTGACCCGCGAGTACCGCGACCGTCTGCCTGTCTGTCTGAGGGTCTAACCGCAACCATCGACTCGGCACCAGCTAAATCCAGTTAAAAAGAGGCGTTATGTCGACGCAGTAAGAGCTAAAAAGGCGTTCGGTTTCGCTCGGAAAGAGATAGATGCCATTTTTACGCTGGCGCTGTGTCCTTCGACGTTTAACTAATCATAAAAATACGCTATTTTGAGATGTTTCAATGTATTTTTATTTATATAAAACAAGAAACTGACTGATGACCGATTGATCAGCGCAATGCCAAAACCGGTAGGCTAGGCCATGAACCTTGGTTTGGCAGAAAAGTTCCTCTTTAAGAGGGAAGAATAGTACGCTTCGACACAAAAAGAGAAAACGTTTTTCCACTTCTAAATATTTTCCAATCTCCATGATTTTTTAAGCATGTTATTGACACAATGAAATATAGGTTTATAGGTTTTTTTTTAATTTGCAATGGATTCAAAGTACTTGCAAATTAAAAAAAAAGGAAACAATTGAGGCTAATATTTCATTGTGTCAATAAATAACATACTAAAAAATCATGGAGATTGGAAAATATTTAGAAGTGGAAAAACGAATTCTCTTTTTGTAATTTTTGTATTGACGAGTACCGTACCGGCCGAGTACTATTCTTCCCTCTTTAATGACGTAAGTGGCTCACTTATGATTAGAAAGGATTTTGATTTGAACTACCCCATAGCTGGTAAAAAGGGGGTTATTTTTTTAAGCGGCGATCAGAAGAGATGTGATGTGAATACAACCAATGATATTGGTTGATTCCCTCATATGCTCATCTCCGCTTCAGTGGAATAGCACTTCTTATCCGTTGTTCTTTCACGAACTTATAGCCACTGAACTGACGGAATTTTGTAGCAATAGTATGGACACCCATCATGTCAGTACCACATTTAAGCTACTTTTTATTTCTGTATTACCAGCAAATATCAACATTATAGTGATTAAAGCTACATTTTCATTCCCATTGTCTTTAGAAATAATCTTAGTTTAGGACTTTGCCGCAAGCCCGCTAAGCGGGTTAATTTCGAAATTTTCGTATTAAAACGGAGACATTGGCACGATGTTACTGTGTCAGATGGCCTGGGAATCCAATTATTTGACTACACTATCAGTAAGGAAGTAGCACGAGGACGCACTTACGGAACGTACCTACGTTATGTGATTTATTATTGTGATTACTTTCATTGTTTTTCCATTGCCACTATTACCAGATAGTAGTTATTGTTTTGCCTAAATGCAGCGTTCACTGCCAACGGTGCGAACTGATAAATGACCAATAGTAATGTGCATAAGATTTTTTCGCATAGAAATGTATTCGAGTCACATTTCACCGTCTACTTTTAATGTTTTCGCGAGGGTAGGATATGATTATACGCTTCATCATATCATGGATCGAATTTTAAAGTTCAAGTGAAACTACCTAATGGACTTATAGCCCAAACCTTCTCGTGATGACAGGAGGCCTGTGCCGAGCAGTGGGACGTAAATAGGCTGTAGTAGTAGTAGTAGTAGTAGTAGAAACTAATATGTATTTACATGAATATATCATGTTTAAAATGGTAGGAATAAAAATTTCTTGCGTTGTTTCTTGAACACAAGTAATTTATTATTTTAACTTCGCCTTGTTTCGTCGTTTTAAATTTCACAATCATTCATTGTCGTGGTCTGGTGCTAGGTCCGTCCGAGGTGTACCATTGTCTTTCCTCGCTAACCCGCCGCCAAATAACAGTGCTCGCACTGTTGTGTTCCGGTAGGGGGCTAAGGCAGTCGGTGAAATTTCTGGCATTCCATCTCAGGCTTCAGGGTAGGCAACGCATTCGAGATATTATGGTTCATGCATGCTTAATGGGGGATCATTGGACATTTTGGGGGACCATCAGGTGAGCTGTTTGCTTATGCCAATGACATGAAAAAAAACATGATAGCACTTACCTGATGCGGATACCCGATGTACGCATGGTCGATGTCCCACAGCCACTCCTTATTCCACAGTATGACAAAGCCGAATACGAAGTTGCAGACGTAAAAGCTGCACTTCCATGCGTTCTCGCAGAACTTGACGAGGGTCGAGGGCTTGTCCTGGCTGCGGCGGAGGCGCCACCAGCGCTCGACCTGCCGCTCCGTCAGGTCGACTTGCTTCGCGAGCGCTGCTAGCTGTTCCGACAAACAACGAAAAAAACAATGATTCAACCGTGAAACATGTGTGAAACATATAGACAACTAATCTTGAAGACTCCCCTCCGCATCGGTGAACTTATGCATTGAGAGAATGGCTACCTAAAATTACGGGGTGAGAAGGGCATAGCAGGCTGCGTGACAGGATAGGAGCAAGGATATACGCTCATACTGCAGGAGTAACCGTGACAAAATGTTTTAGACGTCAATGCCGGTTGACATCACTATAATACTATCTATCGTTTAGTATAACATAGCTGTAAGTTTTTTCACTGATGGTACGAATAAAGAGTTCCCTCGAAACCAGCAATGTACGTCCTTTGCTGTATACCTATTAAAAACTTGTACATATTCCTATTGATCTTTGTGATGTATGTTTTATTTTTCTGTTGTTTAGTGTGCAATAATAGTACATTACAGACCTAGGGTGGTGAATTCGTAAATGTCCCAGATCGCAGGTTTCTGTGGCCCGAACCGAAGGTGAGGGCCATAAATATGCGATCTGGGGCTTTACGAATTACCGCCCGTGGTTTGTCAAAAGTTTTACGTCTTGCCTTGGCCAAGAAGTGATATTTTCTCTCCGCGTAGCGGGCAGAAAATCCCACTTTATGGCCAAGGGTGACGTAAAGAGTATTATTGTATTAAACGCCTACAGGCGTGCCAGCGCTGGCTCCGTGTAAACCGGGCCTAAGGAATCATGAATTCATGACATAAAGACTGCGAAAGCGTTACCAACACCAACTCAACCAATAGATATTTAGAATTGGGTTTGTGGCTTTAAGAGGGTTTATCCCGAAAGTTGGCAACGTCGCATATAGCTGTCAAATGTTTCGCTGTTTTTATTAATCTAAATATATAAAAATCAAAGGTGACTGACTGACTGACATAGTGATCTATCAACGCACAGCCCAAACCACTGGATGGATCGGGCTGAAATTTGGCATGCAGGTAGGTGTTATGACGTAGGCATCCGCTAAGAAAGGATTTTGCAAAATTCCCACGGGAACGGAAAAAATGGGGATTTTACTTTTTAATATTCCTGCGCATACGAAGTTGCGGAGAAAAGCTAGTTTCTCAATATTACTAAATTAAAAAAGAAGTGAAAAGAAAAAAAAGAAGAGAAGTATTTATATGGCTAGTGTGAATGGAGGTGTTGGAAGAGGAAGACCGAGGCAAATTTTCTTGGATCAAATTCAGGACAATCTGATTAAAGGCCAGGTCAAAAGTACTCTAAACCGACGAGCATGTATGCGGAACGGGATGAAACTTGAAGAAGCGAGAGAAGTATGCAAGAGTCGTAGCAAATGGAAGGAAGTGGCCTCTGCCTACCCCTATGGGAAAAAGGCGTGATAGTATGTATGTATGTATGTAAAAAAGAAGTAATCATTCTATGGTTGAATGACGCGTCTCGTTTTACATTTGTTGGTTAGCCATTCAAATGATAAGATTACATTAAAATGCAAGGAAAATGCGATGGAAAGTTTTCAAAAGATAGTACTTCCATAATCCTAAAATTTTCGTGTTCCATGATAATTGTTGCAATCCATATTTAATGTTTAATTTAACCATAGAGCTATAATTCATATTTTCATTCAGTAATATTCAGAAAATAATGAAAACAGCGAAATGTTTGACAGCTATTTGCGACGTTGCCAACTTTCGGAGTAAACCCTCTTAAATTTGTTGCCAATCAGGCCTAGTGAATACGGGCTCGGATTTTTTACATGAATATCATAATATGTAAATGTAACTATAATTAATTATAATTATACAAAGCTGTACATAGCAAAGTAGATTAAAAAAAACTGGATTATCTAATAAAAATTCCGGTATCTGTTAAAACCGAAACAAGGACGCTTGATAACTGTTGTAAAATAAATCCGTACTAATATTACTTCAGCTGGGTGAATCAACTTTTTATGTCAATAGTTGCCATGGTTACTGTCCCCTGGGCCACTTTTAAAACTGCTATTCTGTGGGTTTAAATACACTAAATGTGGGGTTTCTTTGCCATTTTCAATCCCTTCCCTAATTAATCACTATCTAAGCGTCTTAGAATACTATGTTGTAACAGGTTTTCTAAGAAACCCCTCTCATTTTGTCCCCTGGAAAACGGGACAAAATAACAACAAGAAATAGTTGATTGACCCAGCTATGTTTGAAAAAAAAATGTGTATATGTGGGACACTGACACATTTGATTTGCCGTCTTTGCGTAGGTAGTAGATACTTATATGTAGGTTGGTTCAGATTTTTAATCATTTCAGAAGATATTTATGAAAATTTCAACGTCAAGACATATACAATAGTGTAAGTAAATCTACTATATAAAAATAAGTCGGGTTTTCCTCCCTGACGCTATAACTCCAGAACGCACGAACCGATTTCCACGGTTTTGCATTCGTTGAAAAGGTCTCGGGCTCCGTGAGGTTTATAAAAAAAAAACTAAGGCGGTACGAAGTCCGCGGGGTCAGCTAGTGTATTATAAAACATACATACACGCCTAGCGCGACCTTCTCTTTTCATAAAATCACACTCGTTATTTCAAACGCTCATTATGTAGCTGTTGCATAAACTAATAACGATATAGTGCTTTATTCGAAGTCCTAAATAGGGATCTCCCTGTTCCCTATAGGATCGCTCACGCGTCAAGTTGAACTTTAAATCTAGCTGCTTTAAGTTCACGCGACGCATGAGCGATTCATAGGGAACAGGAAGATCCCTATTTTAAGACTTCGAATATAGCCCCAGTTCGTCCTATTCGCTAATTCAAGTCATATCAATGATTTAGTGCGCAAGATACACTATCTATATAGATATTACGCACATGTTTTAAATATGTGTATCTATACTCATGTCATAAACCCTCTATGATGCGATCAAAAACCGCAAATTATGCCCAGCATTAAGGCCCGGTTCCTATATCCACGAAACGCCTCGTTTTGCCTACGGACGGTTGATTTTTGACATTTGTTCCATAGAGAATCTGTCAAATTTTAACCGTCCGTAGGCAAAACGAGGCGTTACGTAGATATAGGAACCGGCCCTAAGATGAACTGTTTAGTTAGAACAGATTTATTATCTGTGAAAATGTTCTAACAGCTGTATTAGACCATCGAATTCGATGGTCTAATAGCATTCAAATTTTGAACAGCAATGCCCGCCTATATTCTTCAGTCAGACAGAACGAAAGTTAGTTCCAAATTCAAATGTCGGCTCTATTTTAGTCTATGCTTTTTGAAAATCGAATGTGAGACATTCAAATTCAAATTTCCGCCATTGTGGACAGAGTTTGAAGCATCTTAGAGGTTTTATAAAATGAGTGTAGATAAAGTTGAGTATGCAACTGTACATAATGGACAAGAATACGCAAAGCTCGACTCAGATGGCGCTGCAAACGCTTGACCCAAACCAAAACACTGCAGCTGTCAAATTTTTACGGGTATTTTTGTTGTCAATTTTAAGTAGATTTGTTTAAAATTGTTAAATATTGACCGCAATTTTAATTTTGGTTCAGTTATTTGTAATGAAAATGAAGGCATCCCAATGCAATGGGGACTATCGTTTCTTTGCTCACCAGTTGGCGCCACTGTTGACTAAGGTCCAGAGGTATAGCTGTCAAAGACGACTCTATTAAGATCGGTGCCGAAACTAAGTTTTAAATCTTGAATCTCATTAAGTTTATTAATTATAAATAACTATCATCATATCCAGTAGATATGTCGCATTGTTGTGCAGTTCCGTTTTGTTCGAAATTTATATTTTTGTTTCAAAGCGTTTACATTCATCGCCAAATAATCCATATTTGCGATAATTTCACGAAAGAGATTACTTTTCAACAGGTAAATTAAGGAAATTAATAATTTGTATAACGAAACCCGCCAAAACCGGTGAAAAGTGAATGTTATTGGACCTCACGCGACACTAGCGCCTCTAGTGGCAAATTCACACGCGATAGCCCCCATTATACCTGCCCCAGATACATACTAACTCTTTCGGAAATACGTGTCGTCCGTTCTCATTGCATCCTGGAACTGCACAGTGCGGCATTATTTAATAATTTAAGTAAAACCAATAACAACAAATATTTCTCTATCTAATTGACAGATGGGTTGGGTCAAGCGATCGCAGCGCCCCTAGTGGCCAAATTATGCAGATTTCTTGTCCATTAGGCCTTAAAACACTCGTGCGTTATTATTATAAAACTCGCCTGACGGCTCGTTTCATAAAACCCCACTCGGGTTTTAAGGACCTTTATTATGTAGCAGTTTCATTAACTACTATTATTAACTCGATTCGTAAAAGCTTCACGAAGATAAGTTATCTTTGCACAGAGTCGGGTTATCGGCCATTGGGCAACGTTTTAGAATATGTAACAATGTTGATAAGTAATCCACTTTACTTATCATCAGTGCGAAATCATCATACGATAGATACTTTTGCACTGAAATTTCCGAGTAGGTAGGTGCTTACATGTGATCATTTTTTTTAAATACCTAAGCCTTATTTTAGTTTGCGTTTTATAAGGCGACGATATCTCACTGGGGGTGAGGGGCATAAAAAAATCACCTAAGTTACCTCACGTAATTTGTGAACGCCCCCATCGGAATGGATAAAACCATTTAAATTTGTTTTTTTTCGGTTTGTCAACACAAGACAGTAAGTGTGTGAGTTGAGTGAGTTGGAAGCTATGAAATAAATTTATAAGGTACTAAATAAGTAAAATAAGTAGATGTTTTTTTTATAAAAAAATCATTTTTTTCCATTGCTTACGCTCTTTAAGGTGGAAGTAATTAACAATAGGAAATTTGATAAATAGCAAGTAATGTAGCAGCCAACTTCACTATACTGCCGCCGTGCACCGCACACTCCTCAAGACACGCCAAATTTCAGCTTTCTACGACCAGTGTGCGTTGTACTTCTACTCATCATCATCATCATCATCATTTCAGCCGAAAGACGTCCACTGCTGGACATAGGCCTCCCCCAAGGCTCGCCACTCAGACCGGTACTTCTACTACTACAGCCTATTTGCGTCCCACTGCTGGGCAAAGGCCTCCTCTCACCATGAGAGGGTTTGGGCTATAGTCCCCACGCGGGCCCAGTGCGGATTGGGGACTTCACACACCTCTTTGAATTACTTCGCAGATGCGTGCAGGTTTCCTCACGATGTTTTCCTTCGCCAAAAAGCTCCGTGGTAAATTCAAATTGAATTTCGCACGTAAGTAAACTTACGAGGTGCGAGCCGGAATCGTACCCCCGACCCTCTGCATGAGAGGCGGTAGGTCGAACCACTAGGCCACCACGGCTTTACATTTATTGATAATCTCTACTCCCGAGATGACATTCAAGATCATTGTATTAATATTAAGATTAAGATACCGTGACTTCACGCATCCTACGCTTCTTTGCGTAGGACAATAATGTTAGTTACCCGTCTAGCCTTGACACGGCGCAAATGGTGGGCCATTGTGCAAGATATAGTAAATAGGCAATTCGCTGAGGCCGACTGAAGTCATCAGTCAATGTGGATAGACTGAATGGTCATTTTTCAGATTTGTGCGCTCAGTTTACTTAAAGGTTTTCTTTTTCGATTTGTGGTTTCCATTGAAGGAGTCTTTTTATTTAAGTAAATATAAGATTTAGATAGTCATAGTAGGCTTTTCATCATAATTAGCAATGCACAAAATCGAGACGTAATTAAAATTTATAAATTTAAATATAACAACTCACTCAAGTGATACCGATAATTACTATAAAAATATCCAATACACACGACTGTACTGTAGAGCCCATTTACATCCGACTGCTGGGCACAGGCCATCACGAGAGAGTTTGGGCTATAGTCCCCATGCGACCAATGACGGATTGGGGACTTCACACACATCCTTGAATTACTTTGCAGATGCGTGCAGATTTCCTCACGATATTATCCTTTACCGGAAAGCTGAGTGCTAAATTCAAATTGAATTCCTGCCACCACGGCCACACTAATACAATAAACAGCAATGAAATCGAATCACTTTGTATGGTAAATCCTACACAGTGACCCGATTTCATTGCTGTTGAGTTCAAACCGTTAATAAAGTTAATTGATGCAAAAGCCAGAATTAAAAAAGCACGACAAAACGCCCGTTTTTTATTTTTATTTGTAACAAAATGAACGGGAAATAAAGATCTTTAATTCTTTATTGACTAGAATAATTAAGAGACTTGGTTTGGTGCTACCAACGCTTCGGAACGCTACCTACGATTGGCTGAGAAGATACGTGGCAACAAACACAAACAGTTTGTGTCGGATTTAATGGCGTAAGTAGTTCGCCTTACTTTATTAGCTGTGCCAATTTAAGGGGTTGGGAGCATGTTCCCCCTGTCTACAAAATTCGGCGATAAATGTAACAATGAACTTAGTGACGTATCTATCTATGAATCATACATTAACGCTCCGGTTCGTCTATCGACGTCTGTGTCGAAAGGCGTGAAAATCGACAAGCTATCGATAATAGCGGCAACGTGTTGATATTGACATACAACATATGTAGGTACGTTCGATAGCCATGACCTTTGTAGTTATTAGATTAAATAAGTTCCTGAGGTAACTACCTACTTCACTATTCACAAAACCCTATTTAGATCGCACTGCTGGCTACAGGAAACTTCTAACCACGAGAGTGTTTGGGCTATAGTCCCCACGCGGGCTTTGCGGGAATTGAGAACTTTGCATACATGACCACTTACTATCAGGTGGGCGTGCGCTCGTATGCCTATACCATCGACATAAAAAAACATGTTTGAATCACAGATGCGTGTAGGTTTCCACACGGTGAAAAAGACTTTTCATTCAAGATGCTAGATAATAGAATAAATGGTAATGACCGACTAAAGATGTTACGAAATCTCTGTACTCCGTAAAAAGCGATATTATCACTTTTTGTCCCCTTAGCGCAAAAAGCGAGGCCGTAGTATCTTTTATAGCCATATTTCGACACTGATGATAAATAAAAAAAGCGGCCAAGATGCGAGTTAAACTCGCGCGGAGAGGGTTCCGACCATTGATTATTTTCAATGACGTATTTTTCAAACCGTTTCACAGGATAAGCTCTTTTATATGATAGATTTCAAATACCATGGACTTCTTAATAATTTTCCTGTAATCAATAGGTCAATAACTATCCTACGTATTTTTTCCAAAATTTTAGGTCCAGTAGTTTCGGAGATAAGGGGGGGGTGGTCATTTTTTGCCTATTTTCTTAAATAACTCGAAAAGTATTGACCAAAAAGGAATAAAAAAATATATTTGAGATCCTCATAAGAAGTACTTTTATTTGATATGTCACACGATATAGTTTGAAAATTTTCATTAATATTTTTTCAAATTTAGCTCCCAAAAATAGGGTCTATGTTTAAAATTCATCTATTTTCGTTACACATCCTTCTTTGGGTCACAAACTTACATATACGTACCAAATTTCAACTTAATCGGTCCAGTAGTTTCGGAGAAAATCGACTGTGACAGACGGACGGACAGACACACGAGTGATCCTATAAGGGTTCCGTTTTTACCTCTTGAGGTTCGGAACCCTAAAAAAACAATAACTTGTGGACTGTGTCATCATAAGCTACCTACCTACCTTACTGTTTCTTAAGGGGAAAATTACCTGGGAAAACACAACAGCGAATTCAATAAGAGGAAGAAATTCTAGCATATTAATGAGTTTACATCACCCTTGGCCGTAAAGTGGGATTTTCTGCCTGCTACGCGGAGAGAAAATCTCACTTCTTGGCCAAGGCAAGACGTAAAACTTTTGACAAACCACGGGCGGTAATTCGTTAAGACCCAGATCGCATATTTATGGCCCTCACCTTCGGTTCGGGCCACAGAAACCTACGATCTGGGACATTTACGAATTCACCTCCCTAGGTCTGTAATGTACTATTAATGACATTAATGTTTATGTAGTGGATAAATAATAGTATTTTATGTCAGAGGTAAAGCCTCAGGCGCTTTTTTTTATTGATTTGGTTACTCAAAATTTAGCAATCAAAAAGTAAAAACAGTAAGGGATTGGATAAACAATAATGCGACTATAAGCTGCATATTTTAAAATCGTGATTTGACTAGCATACTAATATTATAATAACGCACTAATAACTGAACGGATTGTGATGAAATTGGGTGTCAATAAAGGCTGGATACAAATACATGGAAATAATACAATGCCTATCCTGATATCCTTACAGGTCCTCGATTTTCGCAGACAACAGCACACCCTCCTAGCTAGTACATTTATAATTAAAATCAATTTGATTCTGTTTAATACAAAGTATTTAATGACAGCACTGATTGTAATAAAAAAAGGTAATTAAAAAGTCATTGGTGTTAAGAGGTTTACAGCAGGTCAGGAATGATGAAATATGGGCATATTTCACCTGATACATTATCTATCTGTACTGACATTCAGTTATCAATGAACTTGAAAGTGTTTATTTAGTGATTTTAATGCAGCTTCGACTCGGATGTTTTACAATGTTCTTTATTACAATTTGCTGTTATATCAAACATGATTTTTTTACCTAGAAAAAAATAATGAAGAAATATTATCTGTAGTGTAATAGTAAAACTTTGCATATGGCAGAGAGAACAAGCATCTTCTGTTAACCATCCGTGATGGCTATGGCCAATATCGGACCTCTTTCTGAAGATAGAGTCAAAACAACATAAAGCAAATCGTAACTCTTACCTTTTTAGAATTAGGTGCGGCTCTGTAGGCAGCTTCTAGTTTAGGATTATTGGGTGCTCTTTTATTTCTGACGTCTTTAATGCCCAGAGATCGGCCGAATGGAGCAAACACATTTCTGCAACAAGAATATTTATTAGGCAAATGGAATTTCACTATACACAGTGAAAACCGTATAGATCTTGACCATCGATTCTGTTGCCCATTTAGACAAAAAGTATTAAAAAGTAGCTGGATTTCAGATATTAATTATTGTGTGAATTTTCACAAGTACAAAAACACCATTCCAACATGTCTTAATAAATGTGATGTGCCAAACACAAGCGTAATTTTGTCTTATTCCTTCTCTCGGCTAAGGATTTGATCACAAGGAAGTATGATGAATTTATTTATTTCGTTCCAGAAAATTAATTAATAAGTTTGGCACTTTTGAACCTATATTTAGATAATATTTGGCTAAAATATGTTGGTTTACTGGTTCCCATTGTGTGCATGGATTAACCCTTCAGATGCCTTGTCCTGGAAAATAGTGAGTTTAAGCCTCCTCGCTATTTGATAGTTCTATAGAAAAGCATAAAATAGGATAAGAAAAGCATGTCAAAATTTTGGGACAGATCCGGGACAAGGTGTTTGAAGGGTTAATATGTCCTATATGCATTCAACATAGTAGATATTTATTATTATTTATTATTTATTTATATGATCCAAGAGAATGACCAAACCAAGGGTACTGTCTGTCACTGATTTAGTTCTGTCATCAAATAAATCTTGAGAATGAAATGTGAATGGGGACCCTGTAAGAGATAACCCCGTTAAAACTTCAAATCACAGATCGAGGTTTATCACAAGTATACATCTGACTACAGTAAGATTTATACGCATTTTCTTTGCACTACTAACATTTTGCTTTGACAAATGCAGGAACATTTTTACGATGCTATAAAATAGCCGTTATTGGCTGACAAGTAAATAAATCACTGGTTTTTTAACAATATAACGACAAAATCAGGAAGAGGTTCGAATGTACGAAAAGCTCATTTAAATATTCTTTCCATTCCGAGACAGGAAGCATGACCAACTTAATTTCAATCTAAACATTACTCGATTTATTTTCTCGACTAACCCTCTTCGCGTTTTCCCCGCGATTTCCACATATTATTGTAAACTATGATAAAAATAAACCGGTACTCACTTTTCCAGCACGTATCGTAGAGCTATAAACATCAGGGCCATTGGAATCGGGTATAAAACATGCCGAAAGTCGGTGTATGTAACCGCCTTATCCGACCCGGGCGTTAAGTCTTTCCACGTCGTGTTGGGCGGTAACCACACATCCTCGTTCCAGAAGGCATCCAGCAACGGCCGCAACATATCGACCACTATATAAATTAACACTAGTTTTCACTCCGGAAGGTTAATCTGACTGATAATTTGCAGTAATGATATGCGGGCGCACGACACGCGACGCGCGACGGTAGGATAACGAGCGAATTGACAGTTCAATGACGTGACTTTGACAGATAAGAAGCGTTTTGCGTTTCGTAAACGTAAGCGTGTTGCAAAAAATATTTGCCGTTTGTCTCATTTGTGAAAATTGCATTGTCAATATTTTAACCTGTTGTCTACCGCCTATTGTCAAAAAGTTTATGTAAAATAAACTTAGTTACTTAGTTATTAAAGTATATTCGCTCGACGCGAATTCGCGTCATCGGTAGACAACGAATTCAAAATTCAAAGTCCCAGGATTATGGTTACTTAAAAATATAATTACTGAAATAGGGTAACAAAATCAAATGAAAAATTATGTTTAAGAGGTGTCGAATTGTGTATTTAAATAATTCAATACAATATGTTACCGTAAACAAACAAACACCGATTAGAAAACTTCTGATAAAAAAAATATAAATTAATTATCACTTATCTGTTAAGTTGAAAGTGTAAAAACGCAACATAGGGGCGGAGATCACATTCAAACGTTTAAGTAATATGTACTATAAATAAGTAACATCATTATTAAATTGTTTTATAAAATAACAACATATTTAAAGGCACGAAATTATTCTAATTCTTATCATAATCCATTTGATTTAATACTTTAAGCTGTTTTTCTATATGAAACCCCTGAAAATTTATCATCATCATCATCATCATTTCAGCCGAAAGACGTCCACTGCTGGACATAGGCCTCCCCCAAGGCTCGCCACTCAGACCGGTCCTGTGCTACTTGCTTCCACCGGTTTCCCGCGACCTTCACGAGGTCGTCGCTCCATCTTGTTGGAGGCCTACCGACAGCTCGTCTCCCGGTTCGCGGGCGCCACTCGAGAAGTTTCCGGCCCCATCGGCCATCAGTCCTGCGAGCAATGTGCCCCGCCCACTGCCACTTAAGGCTCGCTGAAAATTTATACACTGAATTAATAATTTACGCATTTATAAAAGGTCAATGATATGTGAATAGATTTGGTGACTGCTTTCCTGGGACTCTATTCGAAGTTTTAAATAGGGAAAGAGACATTTTAAATCTAGCTGCTAAAAGTGCGCCGCGACGCGTGAGCGCAGGGATTGTGAATGTCTCTTTCCCTATTTAAACTTCGAATAGAGCCCCTGTCAAAAAATACTTTACCATAAATTTATTTGTGTCAGTAGTATGTTTCTTTTTCGATAAATAGAAAAAAGATTTATGAGCAGCCTATTATAGAAGCGTATTTCAGTTTATAAACTTTCAGGAGTTTCTTACATGTGCAATGGAATTACACTAAAAATAATCATGACATAATTATTATAAAAATAACAACAATCACATGGATGTAACATTAAATAATTAAACAAAAAAGGCATCAAAAACGATTAAAATTTATAAAAAAGTTACCACTTGTCGGTAGTTGTTCTTTGTATTTTAAGTTATTTATAAAATCTAACGTGGCAACACTACTGACCACATTCAGTCTTCCAGTGTTGCCATTATAATCATTTATTTCTGGTAGTTTTAAGATACATTAGCTTCAGAATAGAATTAAGTAATAGTGTGATAAGATTTAATTACGTTTATTTATTAACGTAAGAAAATAACTACAACTATGTATTAAGAAATGTTTCGCGGAGCTTTCAGCATCTGTCCTTGTCTTAATAAAGAAGAAAAGATGCTTAGTAGCACCTCATTGCCCTCTAACGTGCCCAAATGATCATCTTTAGTATCGCAAATGCGTAGACTAGGTAAATTTAGCACGTCAGTCTATTCTAGAGTACATAAAACAATCTTATTGGATATATACCGTAGATGACCAAAATTAGATTGCCAACTATTAACAATGTATAAATACGCGTCGCTTATAAATTACGTTCCTACCTTTATATAAAATTATAACATATTAAAAGTATCTAAGCTTTATAAAGCATCTTTGGGTGATATTAGCGTTAATTCTAAACTAACACGCTTCATGCGAGGCTGTTCTAGTCACAGCTTTAAACGCGACAGCAGTTAAGGCACTGTAATAGTACATTACAGACCTAGGGTGGTGAATTCGTAAATGTCCCAGATCGCAGGTTTCTGTGCCCGAACCGAAGGAGAGGGCCATAAATATGCGATCTGGGGCTTTACGAATTATCGCCCGTGGTTTGTCAAAATTTTTACGGCTTGCCTTGGCCAGGAAGTGAGATTTTCTCTCCGCGTAGCGGGCAGAAAATCTCACTTTATGGCCAAGGGTGATGTAATAGTACATTACAGACCTAGGTTGGTGAATTCGTAAATGTCCCAGATCGCAGGTTTCTGTGGCCCGAACCGAAGGAGAGGGCCATAAATATGCCATCTGGGGCTTTACGAATTACCGCCCGTGGTTTGTCAAAAGTTTTACGTCTTGCCTTGGCCAAGAAGTGAGATTTTCTCTCCGCGTAGCGGGCAGAAAATCCCACTTTACGGCCAAGGCTGATGTAAAAAGCTTTATATTTTTAAATTTAACAGTGAAATTCGTTTTGCGTTTTCGTTTAAGTTAGGCCGACTGTGAATTATTGTATAGGACCAAGTTTCTTATATTCTCCTATCCGATATGATTTATTATTATTTATAGTAGTCTGTATTAGCTGTCCAAGGATCAACCTTCATCGGTTGCCCTTATACGTACGGTCGCCATCATATGATAGAGGACGAGGTGTCCATAAATATGTGAACATGCACTCTAATTTCCTGTCAATAAGTGTGTACGTGCAGACAGTTCTAACACTTATTATATTGATATGGTTATTACTAATAATCGAATCAAACATAATGTACTACAGGTAATTAATATCTATTATGACCGTATTTTTCGCAAAAAGCACAATTTGACAGGGCAATCAACATATTGCAAATTACTAAAATTTTAGCTTTAATGCGAATAATTATAATATTTTTAAATCTTGATATTGAAAACCAATCTGTTCTACATAAATTTCAACTAAGTTACAAAAGTGCGCTAAGCGTCAACCTTATTTAGCTTTAAATTGAGGTTCAAATTCGCTTGACAAGGTTACCAAATATTTTATAAGTAGTACTTTAATCATTGATCTATTATAAGTAAGGAATCACAATCAGCCGGAGAAAAATGGTCCCGTCTAAACGGGTGCCCGAACAGCTCGGCCACCCGTTTGGCCTTCGTTATAAAGAGGCGTTATTAGCTTATAGGAACGTATTTTCTAATGTTAGTTTGCTCCATATATTTTGACTATTCTGTTAGGCACTGTTCGTCCATATGTTATTACTTATTATAGGTCAATGACTATAATATATTATATTTAGCATCATTTATCCTCAGGTAGTAATGATATCACGAATTCTATATGTATATTAGTCACGTAGTCATTTGATTCGAGTTTTATGTATCAAAAGTCTTGGGCTCTTACATTTTGTTCCCTATGAGTGAAGTCCTATTATTAAAAAATCGCCCTTATCTAACCTCGCAGTGGTATATTAATTATTAAGGCGCGCTTTTCATTTATAGATATAAAATGCTAAATTTACTCTAATGTCGTATTCTAAAGGAATGATTGTGACATGGTGCAAACGTATGGAAAGGCACTAAATAATAATTAAATAAAAACTTCCTATAAATACACTAATTTGACTAAGGCCCACTTACACCAACCCGCTAATCACTAGTTAGCCTCTTAACTAAGGGTTAGTTGGATTAACCGTAGGTTAGCAGCGTTAGTGCAAGTCGGCCTAACTAGTGTACGTTTAGAGAGTGACTCAAGAAGTGGGCATTTGAAATACGAACCACGAGCCATATTGCTTAACGCATCTCTTATGTAAAATAGGGATGACGACAGGGTGAAGAAATCGAAATTCTAATTAGTCCGTCAGTCAGGTAATAAAAAAATATTAGACACGTATTTTTAGTTTTATCAAATTAACAAAGAATGACTAAGTTAAAACGCATTAAAGTTGGAGAGTGGGGGCTAACTACGTCACCGTTAGGTATAAATCGTACCTAACCGTGACGTCACGCGACATTTCAACTCAATATATCTCCGTATAAGTTTGATTACGTGAAAAAATAAAAAATACGTGTCCAATACTTTTCAATAATCTTCCTGATAGACTAAGGAAAAAAATGTTGTCGTCATCCCTATTGTGACATGGAATACCAGCGTAATCTTTTTTTTTTTCATTTACAACCACAATATCGATTCATGGATTAGTTAACTTGTGCTTAATACACAGCGCAAAGTGAATAATCGTTAATGTATTTTAGAAAATGTCACTTCTTGAGACACAATGCTAGTTTCGACACTTTTTTCTTAAAATTTAGAACGGTTTTAACGTACTTTTCTAGTTCTTAAACGCCTTAACACCAAATTTAAATTTTTCATTTATAAACTATTAGTTAACATTGTTCGTTTAGAATAGTAGAAATAGTCATGATTTTTATAAAAAAATGATATTTAATGTCTAAAATTTCTTTACAGAATTAGATATAGCGGTGCCTTTTTTTAGCTATTAGCACACAGTGGTAAGGGTCACTAACCTTTTGTGAATATTTAATTTACCAGGATCATTGTAACCTACCTACGGATGTGATTTTATAACAAATTATTTGTTAATTTCTATACAGCCAAGATTCTCAATTCTCAAGGCACAGTGTACCTATTTCAATAAAACATAGGCTAAAATTAAATTTAGTATTAAATGACCAGAAATATTAAGTAGTTTAAAAAAATACATTACAGAAAATGTAGGGTTTCAAGTAGATATTTTAGATTTCAAATAGATATAGAAATAAATTATTAACCTTAGATTGGTTTCAATGATTAAAAATAAACAAGAAATATACATTTTGTACAGATATATGCATGTGAAAACGTTATTAATAATTTAAATATTCTTTCTTTGATAAAATAAAAGTGTTACTTAAAGTAGATTTTAGGGCTTCCTAACTCCTTGCAAACACTTTGCAGTAAATATGATTTATTATGAAACTATTCAAGGTAAGTACTTATTATAATTTGTAAGGCGATATGATATAGGAAACAAAACTAATCTCAAAAAAGTGGTCCCGATTTTCGATTGTAAAATAGACCGAACAATTGATAGGCCGCTTAAAAAAAAGCATAAACATTTAAATGAATATAACCACTGAATAATTTTTAGTTTATAATTGAGACACGTACATAGTTTATAATTTCGACAAAGAAAATTGACGATGGGTTTGTTAGTTACGAAATACTAAATAAAGGATGAAGTTACGTATCGTTTAAAAAATTAATGGATTTAGTTATTTAGCTAATGTCCTTTTTCCGTGCATGAAGAAGCGACAAATATGTAGCACCGTTTTATAATCCGTGCATTTATTTTCAACTAGCCATCCTCCGTGGTATTATAATGACATATCATGTACCTACTTATTTATCTTCTTTACTATATAAAAATAAGTCGGGTTTTCCTCCCTGACGCTATAACTCCAGAACGCACCAACCGATTTCCACGGTTTTGCATTCGTTGGAAAGGTCTCGGGCTCCGTGAGGTTTAAGGCGGTACGAAGTCCGCGGGGTCAGCTAGTTGCAAATAAAAATGTTCTTTTACAGTACCCGCACAGTTCCCATTTTTTCCCCGTTTCTGTAGTGGGAATTTCGGGAAATCTTCGCTTCGCTCTTTAGGGGTAAAGAACCTAAATGTCAAATGCCAGCTTTCCACGGTCAGTATAGTTTCGGCTGTGCGTTGTTTGTCAGTCACTCATGTAACGGAAGAATTTTATAAATATTGATATTTATTTCTCCGAGTACTTTGTTGTACGCGAATCGCAAGCTTCAACCACGATGCGCTAAAATAGTACAAATCAATGTGTTCATATAGGAGTTTTTATTACTATGTATTTCGTTCGTTTTAGTCACTGCACGTTGCAGACTTTCCAATTTAAAAAATGCAGATAAAATACGATATTTTCATAAATTTACAGAGGTCATCGAAGCTCACTCTTATATTAATTAAGTTTTAAGTTTTTATACCTTAAAAAAGGTAAGACAATAGTGCAATCCCTCTACATACATTTTAGGATGTTATTTGGTTGATTCTTAAGTCTAATTTTAAATAGCCTAAGTTCGCCGATGTCGATGTGAAGAAATAAACTTTAAGTCATGTTATTAAGAACCATAATTAAACGTAGTAAGTTTCTACATTATACCTAAACGACTTGAAATAGCCGTTTTCGGGTCATAAGGCTGCTTTTCCATTGAGGCGGAGACGGGTGGAGCTGAGAGGAGAAGATTTTTAAGAACGAGCAATCAGGCCACAAATTCAAATACTTATTCGCATAAAATGGTACAAAAGATGGTATACATTTTTATAGGTAATGATGGTAAGCGGTCACTGCGGCCCATGGACACCGAAATCTTATGTCTTCTTAATAAGAAATCACAATCAATCATCTCGAATGCGTTGCCTACCCTGAGACCTAAGATAAGAACGCCTGTGCTAGTAAGTTCACCGATTTGATTGGTTAATTCTCCGCTCCGCTCATATCCGCCTCAGTGGAAAGGAAGTCCAAGTGAGTTATGAATGCTTTTTTTACAGCGATAACGACCATACTTGTTGTAGAAACCCTTTTCGTAAGTACCTAACTACCACAGTACGGGTGTTTTATAAATAAATGATCCAAAACCAAATGATACTTATAATATGATACTATAGAATACCAACTGGGACAATCACTTCATAACTGAATTAGATGCCTATATTTATTCACCATTAAATCCATATGAATGATTAAAAAGCTAAAATATGTACTACGATATTTATTTTTGATCAAACCACGTGTAAAAATGTAGAAATCTCACTTTAAAGCACTTGGTGAGAAAAAACCACAATACCAATAAAAGACGTAAAGATAGCCGTGCATTATATAAAACTTAATTAATAAGCGTGTCGTTATGAAGTGATTATACAGTTGGACACCGACTGTTGAACCACTTGTAGACACTTGCAAGAAGTTCTAACACATAAATCAAGACTGTCGCCAAGTTACTAGTTTTAGAAACATTTTTTATCGGTTACTTGGTTCCTCTAACTCAAACTACCTTTCAACTAGCTCACTTTAGCTAACCAAAGAATTGAGTGATACCAGCCAAGCAATAAAAAATCTTCAGCAAAAATCAAGTTGATGAAATTATGGAGGGTATCATATTAAGATAGAGATAAAACATTGACGAGTATAATATGTAGTTAAATCAGAAATCAACGTCAATAACTACAAGTCGGTTCACAATTCGAAATTAAAAGGGTGTATCGTACTTAGACAAATATATAGAGATATGCCCTTTTGCGGTCTGCGGTCCCGTCTAAAATGCCGTGTCGTTGAAATAAATAGTCAACGATTAAATTAAAAATAAACACAATCATATGCCTTTAAGCATAACGCTCCTTTTTCACTGAGGCGGAGACAAACGGAGCTCGCTTAGCTATAGGTATAGGAATCAAACAATAGCGACGAGTCTTTCATTAGGAGCGGAATTAAATAATATTTAACGTTGATAAGTTCAACAATAATGAGTTCAAGTATAATGAAATTATTATCATAATTGATGATTTTTTTTTAAATATAATTGTATAAATCCAAGAGTAAAAAATATAAAAATGGAAATAGTAGAAGTAATTTAATTTAATTTGAAATTGAATTTATTTAATTATTTTAGTTTCTATGTTAATGTTACTAATTTATCTTATCGTAAGTAATTGTTTGAATTTTCATATAACTAACTGAATCCTAACATAGGTAAAGTAATTAATTTATATATATTTTTTGTTTCAATGTATTGATCACATTTAAAAAAATGCAATTTTCTATTCTTTTATGAACTCTATTGGATTAAATGGCTTTATTATTATTATTATTTGTTGGTACATTT
The DNA here is from genome assembly GCA_963971205.1 of Aethes cnicana. NCBI lineage: Eukaryota > Metazoa > Arthropoda > Insecta > Lepidoptera > Tortricidae > Aethes > Aethes cnicana. The sequence goes on from OZ020292.1 coordinate 9,742,974, forward strand.
TCATGTCACGGGCCCATGGGGACCCGGTCATTCGCATTCATGGGGCCGAAGCCAACATGAAGAGGCTTTTGGTACCTTTTACTATAAATGTGAGATGGCCGCAACTGTGGAGATCTGTCCTCCCAATACAACATGAGGCTGTACTGGCGGACAGCCCTCCCCAGTTGCCAAACTATTGCCGAGGAAGGAAGAGACTTGGAGTGGGCTATGTGGATGGGAGGTGTGGACTGGAAAATCGGGCTATGGAGTGAGATTACGGACATCTGCCTGATCAATATCTCACAAATTGAAGGCAAGGCAGACGGTGACTCGCCGCTTACGCACTAACCTAAAGGCTAGCCTTCGTGGGCCCCCTATACAGGCCACCGCACGGGTGGCGAGGGAGCAACACTGATGTAAGCAGCTAAGGGTGTGGAGAGGTGTGCACCGGTTTCGCCATCGCGGGTCGCGCCTCGTGCGCACCCGGAGCGGGTTTCCCCGTTATTACGCAGATTGAGCACTTCCACCCTTTCAAGCATATAGCTCCTGCGCTCCACTCTGGGCGGCCAACTAAGGCAATCCAGAGGCGGGGGAGGTGTGTAGCTGTGTGTACGAAGTTGCGGGGAAAAGCTAGTCAATTGATATGGCGTGACGTTATCACGTCAAAAAGCTTTCGTTGTAGTATACATTGGCCCTTAATGTTGAACTTAATTATTATTAAGTTCAACATTAAGGGCCAATGTATACTACAACGAAAGCTTTTTGACGTGATAACGTGACGCCATATCAATTGACTAGCTTTTCCCCGCAACTTCGTATGCGCAGAAATATTAAAATGTAAAATCCCGTTTTTTTCAGTTCCCGTGGGAATTTCGCAAAATCGCATGCCAAATTTGAGCTCTCTACGATCAGTAGTTTCGGCTCTGCGTTGATCGGTCAGTCAGTCAGTCAGTTTCTTATTTTATATATATAGATGAACGCCGGCTGCCCCCACGAAAAACATGACGCAATAGTAGCGTTACAGCACGGCACAATTTAGAAGGCGCGCGGAGAAGCACTTAAGCCGTTGACGCAGAGTCTATTGTTACTTAATCCACGCGCCTTCTAAGTTGTTTAAACCTGTACGTGACGTTATCACGTATAAAATTATAGTCCGTAAGCCGACTTTACGACGACCACGTGAAGGTCGCGGGAAACCGGTGGAAGCAAGTAGCACAGGACCGGTCTGAGTGGCGAGCCTTGGGGGAGGCCTATGTCCAGCAGTGGACGTCTTTCGGCTGTATGAAATGATGATGATGATGATGAAACCGACTTTACAGACAGCCACTTTTTTATTACTTTCTTCTTTTTTGTTAGTTAAATTTTACTTGATCTAAAATTTTTGTGTGTAGCCGACTTTGGTTTCACCGAATGGTCCTATAGTAAGGCTAGAAGCGCTGTATTTAATACCAGCTTTACGCTGAGTTCGCACCATTCCATGACAAACCGCATGGCCGTTTTATGTACCTTACTTTAATATTGTGAGTTTTTATCACGAATATTCCTTTCTTTCCTCCTAGAAGAGATGTGAACGTCTCCTCTTAGCTCCGCTCTTCTCCGCCTCAGTGGAAAGGCAGCCTAAATATACTTTGTGAAAGCATAATATAAATTACATGGGCCCAAAGTCTTTAACCGTTATGTGAACCAGGATAACATTCACTCTATAGGGTCCGTCGTCGTAAGCCATCAAATTGCTGAGATATTCTTTGTCAAAGAGAGGAAGGTATGCTTGGATAGAAGCAGGTGGCGTAATATAGTCTCTGAATACCCCAACGGGAGACAGGCGTGATTATATGTGTGAATATTCTTTCAACGACAGTATTCAGTTTCAATGCAGTAAGGTAGCCAGCATTTTAGGTAAAGGTCCCGCGTAGTCGACCCAGAAATAGGTGATACAATACAACCGTGTCTGCGGCGGCGCTCGCAGCGGCTATGTGTCCCTGGAAAGAAATGAGAATGAGAGATTGAAAAGATGGAAATGAGGGTCGCCGCTGGAGGCGCTCGAGTCGCGTGAGATGCAGTATTGCCAATTTAGCACATTATCCATATTACACGCTAAATAGACGACACCGAGGTCTTCGAAACTTCAAATGTCGCAGTGACATTGATACCTACTATTAGTATGAAATCAGTGGTGGCGGTTCTAGGGGGGGGGGGGGTCGTGGGGGACCCCCCCAAAACCGGACACGCCCCTTGGAAAAAATGGCCATTTTAACAACCGCGCCTGTATGAAATGACGCTGACATTACAGCTCACCAGTTGCCGCCACTGTCGTGTGATATGTCATACGACAGTGGCGCCAACTGGTGAGCTGTAATACGGTAGCGCTCATTACTTTTGTTTTGACGTAATATGTAGAATTCTATGGATGGACGTCATAGACATAGAGATTTATTTCTCAATATCAAATTACAGCATATTTTACATAATAAGAGAATTTCACATTGAGATCGTCAGAAAGAATACAAAATAAAAATAAAATGAAAATCAGGAATAAAATGTTTCACCGTTAGGATCGTCTTTTCATACCAAAATAAGAAATAATAAGAAATAATGTTAACAAGTAATAGGATTAATATGGTACAATTGGTATGTCAAATTATATATTACAAATTTATAAATCTAAGTCCATGTATTCTTTAACAGAATATAACGGATGTTCCAACAAAAGGTTCTTAAGTTGACGTCGAAACACCGCGTCAGACGGTTCACTTTTTAGCTGTGCGGGTAGACAGACGCTCGTAGTAGACGGACCGATAACTCGTCTATCGGCTGATATGATGATGATATGTAGATGATGAAATCTTACGCTAATGTATTTAGTTTTGAAACGCTCTAATACCTAATGGATTTAAGAGGGTTTATCCTGAAAGTTGGCAACGTCGCATATAGCTGTCAAATGTTTCGCTGTTTTCATTAATTTCTCAATATTACTGAATTAAAGAAGAAGTTATCATTCTATGGTTGAATGACGCGTCTCGTTTTATATTTGTTGGTTAAGCATTCAAATTATAAGATAACATTAAAACGCATGGAAAAGGCGATGGAAAGTTTTCAAAAGATAGTACTTCCGTAATCCTAAACATTTCATGTTCCCAGGATAATTGTTGCAATCCATACTTAAAGTTTTATTCACCCATAGAGCGACAATTCATATTTTCATCCAGTAATATTCATAAATTAATGAAATCAATGAAATATTTGACAGCTATTTGCGACGTTGCCAGCTTTGGGAGTAAACCCTCTTAAAGAAGCATATTATTTGATTTTCAGGTCTAATATAGCTTACTTTTTATGGTTTACCCGATTCGGCGTGCTGTGGTTAGAGTAGTGTGAACTATCGCTCACTTCAGAACTGGAACTGCGAATGTCGCCTTCCATCTGAAATGAATAATCTTACGATCAACACCTACTTAAAACACGTATAATTAAAAAGGAAGTGAAAAACCGTACTTTATAGCAAAAAGGACACAGAGTACAATTTTCATCAACAGGACCTGTAAGAAGTTCTACCTTTACACCTACAAAAATCGTTATAGTTCGTGCAGTGTCCAGATCCTGGTCTTTTTTGGTCCTCTGCATTCCGTTCACCAATTCTCCTTCTCCTTTATACTTATTTTTATATTTATTTATGTACCATTGCAAGTAATTATGTATTATACTATAAGTAGTTAATTATTATGTATTATTAGTTGTCGTTTGCTGTCGCTCTCCACTCACTAAGGCCTCCCTGAAAACCAGCGTCGCGGCGCTCCGTGCCACGGCACATGCTGAGAGGAGGACCTTTTTGTGTCACATTTCGGCACCATTGTATAGTCTTAAGATTTATCATTATTGTACCTAGTATAAGTTGGTGGTGGTGTCTTTTGTGATATAATAAATGATTTCTATTCTATTCTATTCTATTCTACCTATGTTTTTCTTATTTATAATTTACTGACTTTTTAATCCTTTGTTTTGAAGGTGGACTTCAATTTAAAAAGTCATTGCACTAGAACTCAACAGACTAACTTTTCATGTTAAACAAGTAAAAAAGCGTGGTATTTCGATGAACCCCCTAAAAGCGCCACGTATAATTATAAAGGTTTATTATTATTTATTACTTATTTGTGGGAAAATAAATATGACAAAAAATAAACTAAACACGAACCTGTCCAGCGTTGATTGCCTTGTACGCGACCTGTAGTATGAGCCACGTCCACACCATGTGCAACGCCAGCAGCAAGCAAAGCAGCGCGTTGAAGATATAGTACGCTGGGAACATCGGGAGCAACATTGGCGCCCGAATCGAAGTACTGAAATTAAAATTAAACTTGGTTAATACAGGCTATATGTTAGTCTGCTTTCCTGTTTAAATTCATAATTCCCAAGTCTATCCCTTGGGAATTATGAATTTGCCAATGCTTGGTAGGCGGAAGCGCGCATTGGGGGAGGCCTATGTCCAGACGTGGAGTCTTTTGAATGAAAGATGATGATGATGATGATGATATTTAAATTTGACGGTCAGTAGGTACGAAACATAATGCATTTCAGTATGTAGATCCGTTTCCATTATTTATGAATAATAGGGTAAGTGTCAAATAAATAAAATAAATAAATGATATTCAAGGAAGGCTTTGTCACAGTACTTATGCCAATGGTGACAGTAAAAAAAAAGTTGATATCAAACGGCTGACTGTTGAAAAATGTTAATACTGTAAAATGGTAATAATAACCTACCAATAAAAATACAATATAGGTATTATTTTATCCTATTGATCCTCACTTTATAACTTACCTCCAAATTATATAGAACGGATATATTCCTAGACGCGTCACAATCCATAATAAAGTGAACACAGCGAACACACAATCGCACAATTTCTGGTACCCGGCATATTTAGTAGCTTTCGCCGCCTGAAATTAAAAAAAGCGTGTCTTAAACTCTAATCAAACCAACTACTCTGAAATAACTAGCATTCTCTTTCACTCTCCAATTATTGTCCAAATGAGTGAGTGAAACAGAACAATTTCATTATTCAGAGAACACGGCTTTAGATGGGAAACCGCAAAGCAAGTCCAACCCTCTCCAACTTTTTTTAAAGAGACACATGTTTGATGCCTATTCAAAATTGGGCACATATCTCCGTGATGCATGTTCAATCTTATTTGAGTTGAAAATACAAAAACACGAGGATATCTTAGAGAAAAGTACACATGCACACTCGACCGCACCTAAATACAAGCAGGGCTGACCTGTGAGACCCACTTACTCCAGAATTAGAAGTAAAGCTCTTAACTGATGTTAGGTAGGATCTTTACTTAAATATTTGCCTACATCAATTTGTCGCCCAATCAAAGAGAATAAATATTCTTCCCCCTTTATAAAAATATTAAGGCTTGACTCTAGAGTTAGGGCCCTAATCCTAGATGCAAGTGGGTAAACACACAAAAGTGGTAAACACTGTGAAACTATCGCCACCTCTGTCTATCTTAATAATAATAGACAGAGACAGTAAATGTCCCACGAGTGTACACAGCCAAAATTAGTTATCATAAACCCAGTAAACTCTGTTAGTAGGAAAAATTTAGAATGCTATTATTTGATTTGATAAAATCGAAATGTTTTCTGACATGCTTGAAATTGTCGAAGCTGTAGTATCAAATGAAAAAACTTTTTGTTTCTGGTTTATCATTCTCTTGCTATTTCTACATTTAAAGTTCAATAAGTAGTTCTCGAAAAGCTCAGTATTCATGTTTATAAAGACAATTTAGCTCCGTTCCTAATAGCTTTTATATTAAGCACTAAGCAGTTAAAAGTAAAAACTTTCACACACCGTAAGTAGATTTGATTGGTCCTATCCATTGATCTATTATAAGTAAGGATTCACAATCAGCCGGAGAAAAATGGCTCGTCAAAACGGGTGCCCGAACAAATTTGGGCACCCGTTTGGCGCTCAGTAAATTTGACACTTAAGTCTTATAATGTTAGGTTTACTTTTGTGTGTAATATTTATCTTGACACACATTATAAAGAGGCGTTATTAGCATATTGGAACGTATTTTTTAATGTCAGTTTGTTCCATATATTTTGACACATTCTGTTAGGCCCTGTTCGTCCATATTATTATAGGTCAATGGTCCTTTCCTATGTTGGCATGCAAAATTTTCCAATTTACCATGTATCGTAGGTTAAAAGTTTAAAAGAGGTTTAAGTAAACGGGGCCTCCGCCTTTTAAGCAATGTCTCGGAATTGTATTTTATTAATTAATAAATAAACCGGAATGATTTTAGAATCCACCAATTAGTATTGAGGTTATTGGGCAAATGATAAAGTACAACCGATTTTATACGAAATAAGATTTCCACTAACTGATAGGTTAAGTGTTTAGCAGTTTAGTTTAGACGCTATTTTTTTTTTATTCCTCACATGTTCATATGCAGCTTACGGTAAGCTGCATATGAGTACTGCTGTAAGAAGTCGGAGTAAGCTGCTTACCCCGACTTCTTAACCCACGTCAAACTCACACAAATAAATCTGAGTTAAGCGATTAACCCGAAGTTAACAGATTAGTGCAAGTGGGGCTTATTTACGTAACTTGTCAACATGTCAGGTTTCTACATAATTTTCGTATTATAATCGCCAAAAAACAAATTGGCGACTGGCACCTTATAAGTATGTATGGCACTTTGTTTTGCGGCGAGTATACACTATGGGCATATAAAATCGGTTGTACAGCGGCAGTGGCATGTCACAAGGGGTGGGGACTCACGAAGTTGCGCCGACGGTACAGGCGGGTCGCGACCGTGGCTTGCTGCAATCAAACGGGCTTGGGTACTTGGGTGTTTTATTTATTCTTTAAGCTTGCAAATAAAATTAAAATGCAATATTACTTGAACTTGAAACATGTCCTTTTATTTTCTAATAACTCACAGATAAGAAATCTACTTAACAGAAGAAGACTTACTTCTCACACTCAATGACATAGATACATTTTAATACAGATTATAACACCTTCCCCTTTAGACAATACCTTAATTAACTGATCATAAATCTAAAATTTGTCTTGGTCTTATGACCCTACCACTCCTAGTAGTAACAGTGGGTACACTTTCATTAGTCCCATTAACATGCATGTTATTATGACTCATTACAGTATTTCGAATTGGTGAATTATGTACATAGTGATCTTGTCCTAAATCTAAAGAAGCACCAGATAAAGGAAGAAGTAAATTGTCCCTATTAATTATTTTGTTTTCAGTAAAAGATTTTTTTATATGCTTAGCATTTCTCCTTAATATTTTATCATCTCCTTCTTTCTTTATCCAAAATGATCTTGGTTCTTTACACTTTCCAACTATGCTACCCTTTTTCCAACATTTCTCCTTATCTGTTTTATGTACTATGTTATCACCTATTACATATTCAAGTTCTTTTCTCTTCACAAGCTTTTTGTCTCCAATTAAGGATTGTTTTAAAATTAACAATTTATGTAGGGGAGAGGGGGGCAGCTATCACTGAAGGCAGCTTAGAACAAATGCGTTCAAAGACGTATTTTTAGTGCGATTATGGTCCAAATCCATTTTTTGGGGTCGCAACACTGACCCACACAACTGTCAATTGACAGATTTGACATTTGACAGAACATGAACAAACCAGTAGCATATTTTGATTTCGATGTCAACTGTTAGCGGTTATGCTCCCCCGTGTCTAAGGATTTTCAGGCTGTATTTGAAGGAAGCGGTAAGAGAAACTTAATTTATTCGATAGTACAATGAATTAGCTTTAGTGACGAAGAATAAACAATCAGAATTTGCAATTGTTTTGGAAGATATCGATGTTTATTTTTTTAAATAGGTGTTGGGGTAGTTTTGAAAAAAAATTAGGAGGCAGTTTTGATTAGCAATCTGTTCAAAACTACCCCGGTCATAAGAAATGTTCATATCTGCCCCGATATAAACTGACATGTAGGTACGTAAACTCAAAATAATATTATCTTAGTTATTTTAGTAAATGCTCATAACGCATTTACCTGAATTAATTGGTCAAGCAAATCACGTCAGTAGAAAAGGGCGCGAAATTCCTATGGGAGGATATCCCTTCGCGCATACACTTTTCAAATTTGCCGCCTTTTTTTACTGACAAGTTTTGCTTGAACGAGTATGGTAGTCGATTGTATTGCCTGTTTTTCTCTCGTTTTATATGATAAAATGAAAATTCTAATTAGAACATTTTATATATTTTTATTTAACTACAACTAAAACATAATAAATACTGAATCACTATCCCCTGTTACATTGTTGGGGTAGTTTTGAACAATAGTGTGTGCAAAACTGCCTCAAGGGGGCAGCTTTAATAGAATTTCAATACTTTACAAAGGTACCCTCCTGAGGCACCTTTGAACACTACAAAAAACATTTCTGGTCAAAAGTACCCCCTCATAGTTATAACTGCAAATTATATGAGTAAAATGTTAATACGACCATTTCTAGTGACTAACTGTACTAAGTACAGGTAAAAAAAACACGTATATCTCGATATTGTTGCCTTACAATCCAGATTTCAAATCTGCCCCAAGTAAATTCAAAGCTACCCACGCTTGGGGCAGTATTGAACATTATTCCTTGAGTTGCAAAATTCTGAATTGTACCTTTGTCTTTAGCTTTGGACATGTGCAAATGCATTAATTACATAGGTTAATAACATACGTTGTTGTGTAGAGGCTTAAAACTGGTTTTTATGGGTAATATTTTGAAATACGTCAAGGAGTGTAAAAAGTGTACCAGGCTGCCCCCCTCTCCCCTATATTTCTCTCTATTTTAGGTTCTAATAATTTAGAACTTACAGGCAGTAAGGTTCTGACTCTACGACTGTTTAAGATTTGAGAAGGAGAAACATTTAATGTTGACAAAGGAGTGTTATTGTAATTTAAAACAAAATCTCTGTAATCCACCTTATCCTCAGTAGCTTTCTTTAGAATCATCTTACTTATATGTACAGCTTTTTCAGCCATCCCATTGCTTCTAGGATAGTGTGGACTACTTGTGATTAACATTATATCTTTGCTCTTACAATATTTGTGACATTCATAAGAATTGAAGGGATTATTATCAGCGATTATTTCTTCAGGATAACCAAATCTCATGAAAACTTCTTGAAAGGCATTAGTTACAGATGCAGATGTTTTATCTTTTAATGGTAAAATTTCTAACCAGTGGGACAAATAGTCGACAATTACTAAATAATATCTTCCACCAAAATCAAGGATGTCAGTGCCAACTTTGGCATATCTACGACTAGGTATTTTATGTGATAGCAAATTATCATGTGAATTAGAGGCTCTAAATTTTTCACAAGTACGACACTTTAATACATATTCTTTAACATCTTTGGCTAGCCCAGGCCAGTAGAATAATTGTCTTGCCTTTTTTATACATTTGCTTATACCAGGATGCCCTTTATGGATCAATTCTAGAATATAATTTCGCAAAGAGTTGGGAACAATTATTTTGTTTTCATAAAAAGCAAGACCCATTTCAAAATATATGTTCTCTTTTAACTTAAAATATTCTCTACATTCTTTTTTAACTCTATCTAAACTAGGCCAGCCTTCCAAGTAATATTCCTGCAGTTGACTTAAAATGGGGTCATCACTTGTTCCCTTTTGAAATTCTATTTTCTTTTCCGGAGACATAGGCAAATGTGCAGAAACAGAGTGTACCATTTGTAACATCTCAGTATCATTCTCAATATACTTTAGGCTATTTCTTGACAACATATCAGCAAAGTGCAATAATTTCCCTGGCACATAATATACATTTAGATAATACATTAACAATTTTAATCTCATACGTTTAAGCCGGGGTGAACCAATCTTGCAAATTTGTTTTGACATAATAGAGACAATTGGCTTGTGATCAGTTTGAACATCTACATCAGAGCCATATATATACCGGTGAAATTTTTTTACAGCAAAGCATATAGACAATAACTCTTTTTCTGTCTGGCTATAATTAAGTTCAGTATCATTCATAGTTCTTGATGAACAAGCCACCAGTTTTAATACCTTTTCTTTATCTTCTTGAAATAAACAACACCCTAAACCACTTTTACTAGCATCACATTGCAAAATAATTTTCCTTTTAGTATCAAATGGGGCTAAAGATGGTGCCATACATACTTTTCTTTTTAGTTCAGCAAAAGCTAGACTATGAGCTGGCAACCAATGAAAATCATTATTTTTTTTTAGTAGTTTGAACAGTGGTGCCATTAAATTTGCCATATCCGGTACATACCTACGAACGTAATTAAAAGATCCTAACACTTGTCTTAGTTCATCTACATTAGTTGGCTCTTTTAGGCTGATTAAAGACTCTACTCTATCCTTGTCAATTGACATACCATTTTCATTAAAAACCTGTCCTACATATCTGACTTCACTTTGTTTATATTGGAATTTGTGTTTATTAAACACAATACCTAGTTCCATAGCTTTCTGACATACACTCTGTAAAGCTCTATCATGTTCTTCTTCTGTACTCCCCATTACCAATATATCATCTGCCCATACTACTACATTTGACATTTGAGAAAAGTGACTTTCAAGTACATCTTGGAAGAGTTCAGGGGCATTCATCAGCCCATAAGGTAACACCAGGTACCTGTATACTCCAAAAGGTGTAGCGAAACAACACTTCCAGGATGACTCTTCAGTCAGACACAAGTGATGGAACCCCTCTGTAAGATCTAATACTGAAAAAAACTTTTTCCCCTGTAATTTAAAACTTAAATCATCTAGTGTTGGTAATATTTTGGGTTTTTTTACAATAATTTTGTTTAGATCTGCCGGATCCAGACATAATCTTATATTACCATTAGGTTTTTCTACAATAACCATTCTATTAATACAAGCATTTTCATTAATATTTTCCACCCTTGATATACATTTTCTTTCTACTAGCCTCTCTAATTCACTTTTAAGTGGTACCAGTAAGCAGGATGGTAACCTGGGAGCGGGTTGGCAAATTTGATCATCGATACTTCTTGTTGGAATCTCCACTTTCCCAGGTAACCTCCCTACTCCTTGGAACACTTTAGAATATTTACAAACAAATTCTTCTTTGTCCAGGTTCAATTTTGCTGAATGCACACGTTTAATTAAATTCAGTGAAATACATCCTGGCAAACCTAGCAGCATAGTGCTAGAATCTACAATTATAAAATTTTCATGGCATTCATTGTTTTTGTACTTACATCTTAAATTTATTATTTCCTACCTATTGGTACTATTTTTTCCCCTGTAAAAGATTGAATTTTTAAATTAGTCTCATGTAATTTAAATTTAGACTTTTTATTTACAATCTTGTCAAACACAATTTTGGGCATTATACTTACATCTGCACCCGTATCTAACTTGCACTTGACCTTTTTATCCTCTATAAGTATTTCCTCTGTCCATTCCCTTGCTGATGCCGACACAGCTCCACAAAATACAGTGTCATCCGACTCTCCAGACTCATTCCATATGGCCTCTTGAACTTTCTTAACCCGACAGCTAACTGCAAGATGATTAAAAATACCACATTTTGTACACTTTTTCCCAAAGGCTGGGCATTCCCTGGGTCCATGTTGAGTTTGGCACCTCCGACATTGAAACTTATTATCCTTATTATTAAAATTCTTATTGTTCGTCACATTCATCTTTTTATTACATTTATGAATCACAGCATCAATTTCAACAGATGGATTCATTTCCTTGACCTGGGATTTGCTTATTTCTGAGGCTCTGCACATATGTGCAGCCTTATCTAGCGTCAGATCATCAATCCTGAGCAGACTCTCTTGCAAACCTTTATCTGCAATCCCTTGTACTATTCGGTCTCTTAATAATTGATCTTCTATTGGAATTGCTGTTGATGTATAATCGCAGTTTACAACAAGTTGCCTCAAACTGGTATAAAAATTTTCGAAACTTTCAGCTTCCTCCTGTTTTCTTTCATTAAACTTGAACCGCTCGAAAACCTCATTAGATTTTGGGTTAACATATTTGTCTATCTGTTCGACTACTTTGCTGTATGTCTCCGAATCGGTTTTTGACATTTTAAATGATAAGATGACCTTGGTCGACTCCGGTCCCATCATGTTACGCAGCAAAGATAGTTTTATTTTGTCCGTTGCCTCATCTTGCCCAACACTAATGAGATAATCTTCAAATAGACACTTCCAGAATTTCCACTCTGACGACGCCGACGTAGCTCTAATATCAAAATTTGGTGGCAGCTTTACAAAATTAGACTCCATCTTGTATGTGATACTATCTTCAAATTTGCTTTAAATGTATGTATACTCAATACCACTTTAGATTTAGTGACTTTCCGACTGCGCCATGTTTTATTTATTCTTTAAGCTTGCAAATAAAATTAAAATGCAATATTACTTGAACTTGAAACATGTCCTTTTATTTTCTAATAACTCACAGATAAGAAATCTACTTAACAGAAGAAGACTTACTTCTCACACTCAATGACATAGATACATTTTAATACAGATTATAACAGGGTACAGCTAAAATGGTCCCAAATAGAGTATAGCCTATGGTAGAGGATCCCGAATTTATTCTTGTAACCTTTGAGTCATCAAACATATCTGCAACCTCTAAGTTCCAAGTTAAATCCAACATTTTAAATTGCTCTTGAGTTTGGAGATGTACTCTATGTAGACGAGAACTGAACATTGAACCTCTATGTCATCTATAGGTCGTCAACTTCGTGCCCTACTGTCCTTGAGGTGCGACAGACGTTGGGGGGCGTGTCGGCAGCGGGGACCGCGCCGGTTGCGGGGAGCAAAACACGCGCATTGCACGAAACACTAGCCATCGATAAAAATCAGCAAAAACAGCTACGTTTGACCGACTCGCATGCGCAGATATGACATGAATGAGACTATGGTAGGATTAAAAAGAAAGAGGGACTCGTGATACTTGACAGTTTTTTTCTGCCTAATCGAACGAAAGGATGAAAGAGATGGGATTTAGATGTCATCTATGAGTCCTAACTCTACCGTTTCATTATGCAGTGTTTTTCGGGCGTGCGCGTGTTTAAGCTGTGCTGTATGACGTCATCAATATTACGTGCTCCCCTGCCGCCCGTGCGTTTCTTACCCCCAGGGTGGGTCAGGCACTAAGTTGATAAGCTGATCCTTAGCAAGAAGTAGACAGAGAGTGATTTCTATCTCATCTAATGGAAAGCAATTGGAAATAATTAGATCAGTGATTAAGTAGTAGTCTATCAGGATTTTCACTCTTGAGTAATTCTGCGCTACTATTGTTAGGAAAATATGGTGAATGAGACATTCTTTAACACTTCACATAAGAAAACTTACGCATTTCGAAAGAGAAAAGTGAGTAGAAAAAAAATTAGATACAGAAAGCAGTTACTCTAATCCTGCGTGAGATGAGATCACAATTTTGGATATGTCGCGGACTACAGAATGTTTCTAGTAGCTTGTCACCTAGTAGCGCTTCAAAGAAACTTAACCGCATTCGGCATAAGACTAATGCAAGTCCAAACTCCATTCTGTAGCTGCAAACGCACGCAAAAACCCTCAGCTTACCTCTAGGAATATATCCGCGCAGTCATGAGACAGGAGGACCAGGGTCCCGATCCTGTGGAGGTTGCAGACCCAGCTGAAGGACAGCAGCGCGATGGTGGCGAAGTGGTGCACGAACATCTGCCAGAAGTCCTTGCGGCGCACGTCCCAGAACTGGGACATCGTCAGCGACCAGTAGAACGCCGACGAGACCATGTAGTACCACCACACGTCGTCTGTTACGCCCTGGAAGCGTTTTGCGTTGATGTTACACTTGTGTCTAACTTGTGTGACGGGCAGTCTATTGGTTTTGACCTAGCCGCTCACGCAGAGCGTCGGGTTTCAAATCTCCCTGGCTGCGTTCAGAATAGCGCTCAGAGCGCGCACAGCACCTTGCATCCTTTTTCCTCTTGAAAGTCTATTCTTAAAAGGAAAAAGGATGCAAAGTGCTGTGCGTGCTCTGAGCGCGATTTGGTACGCAACCCCTGTACCCAATATACTCCCAGTAGTGGCACGCAAATAGGCTTTTGTCGCTTTGGTTGCATCAATGAAAGATTCCTTTATTTTCTCCGCCATCAGATGGCGCCACCAAGCCGGCGAATGTAAAAGCAGTCAAAATATTATGGAATGTCGGGTTTAATGTGAGAATGCCCGAATTTTTAAGTTCCGGTGCTAAAAAAGAAACTTACCTGCTATAAGTACATCTGTAAGAATTGAAATAAAATTAAAATTCATAAAAATATCATAGGTAAGTACTCTAATATTTAAAAAGTATTAAGTAAGTAACTAATTTAGAATTATCATAGTTATTAAACAAAGCGAGAATAAATGCTGTTTTTTGAGATATAAATTTATTATTATTATTTATTATTAGGAGCCTCTTTTGTCCCACTGCTGAGCAAAGGCCTAGATAGAAATTACCTTAAATAAATAAAAGTAAACTGTCGAAGTAACAAAGGTATAAGTAAATAGACTAAAACCAGACAATGTTATCCTACACCCTACAAGTGGCGAAAATTCTGCAACAAAAACTCTAGTCTTTCTTAAATGAAAAACCAATCCTTATCCTAATAATATTATAAATAAGAAAATTCATTAGATAACATGAAAAACCTTGAAACTACATGTGAATCTTGGGAGCAACTTTCGTTAGCGTCAGTCAACTAACTTTTCCACTAGTTCCATCTATTGGTTGGATGTTTGGATGTTTGTTACTTAATCATGCTAAAACGGCTCAACCAATTTGCATGAAATTTGACACATAGATAGTTTGTAACCTGGATTAGCACATAGGGTACGTTTTATCCCGAAATAATGCCAGGGGGGGTAATAAGTGGGATGGAAGTTTGATATGAAATCTCTTGCTGACGAAGTCGCTCGTTATAGTATAATCGGTGAAATAGTTAAGAATATTATCTTAAGAGAGATAAGCCTTAAGCCTATATCTCGAATCGAAGTGATTTAAGCGGATTGTTATGCGGAATTTATCACGGTATCATATTCCAATAATCACTATATTGAAACAGACAACATTCAATCAAATGATTATTTTATATCTAAGAGATAGCCAGATATGAACGCACATTGTAACATAATTTTAAGGATAGGCTGTATATGAAATATCAATTAATTTACTTGAAATATTTTCAAGTACGATCGTTTGAATGTCTGTTATTATTTTAGACTAATTGGCCCGGTGAACTTCGTATCATCCGAAGGCGATTCCCAGCTGTTCCTTAAGACTTTTCCCGATTTTTTTCCTTTCTAAACCTTCTCTGGTTCACAGGGAACAAAAGAAAAAAAGAATCAGCCAAATCGGTCCAGCAGTTCTCGAGCCTTACACGGCGATTCATTTTTATATATAAGAAGAAGATGAATGAAAAAGTACCTATTCAAAATATAGAAAATCGACCAAAACTTAGTTATTTTTCTCGACCAATAGTGGATAAGCAAAAAAAATATAACATTAAAAATATCAGATGCGACCTCGACCCACCTCACGTCACGTCGTGACGTCCCGTACATTAATACTAATCTATTATTAATGCGCATACCGACTGACTTCGATTTTCAGTATTATAGTAGAAATAACATCAGATAAACGATCAAACGATGTGTACTTTGATAGGTGATATATTGGCTTGAAATTATACATATGTACATACTTAACTTTGTGAAAATGATGTTAGTTTTATTAAGTCTCCACCAAGAGGGTGTTATACACCATTCAAGAAAAAATCGGGAAGTACTGATTTATGACAGATTATATAAAAATGCTACCCAAAACATCGACTTTGAATCATAATAATGCGTAAATAATTTTATAATTACATTTATAAAATGTTGTTTTTTAATCTGTCCCAAATCGGTAGGCGCCATATTGTTAGCTGCTGTGACGTCAGACGTCCTGTAAACAACGCGTTACAAGTAACCGTTTTAAGTTTTGACTTCACTTGTTTGGTTACTATGTACTTATATTTACTATCCTAGTGACGTCACAGACCAAGCAAACATGGCGGCTAGCTTTTTAGCGCGAAAACTGAGAAAATCCCTCATTCAGAAAATCGAAATAATTTTTTTTGTGATTGAATCCGATATAAGGATCATTTTAAACCACATTTCATATAATGGTGGAATACCATATTGTTAATGTCTTAACTCACACTCCAGAGTTAAAATAGAATACGAATATTGATTGATAAATTAGCATCAGCAGTTCATATCCAAGTATGATCTTAAAATAATACCGACTCAAGTTGAATTCAAAGTTTACCATAAGCTAGGTACATTTGAGATACGATATGCGGGTAAACACGAAGAAACAATTAAATTGTGTATCTTATGAGGTTATCTGTTGAGTTCAAAACCTTTCCAATATTATTTTGTTTATTTTTAATAGATATAGGTAATTGCGTAAATTTATTAACAAGTTCAAGTGCAAGGACTGTTGTGAATGTCGCGATAAAAGGTCTTTAGTAGATAAAAAGCTAAAGATCTTTTATTTATTTATTCATAGAACATACAATCATAAGTTTACAGCCAGCGCCAAAGCACCTATACCTAACGAAAGTTACTTCTAATAAATTAAAATATCTTAAAAACTACTTATAAATTAGTACATTACAAACCTAGGGTGGTGAATTCGTAAATATCCCAGATCGCAGGTTTCCATAAATATGCGATCGGAGGCTTTACGAATTACCCCCCGTGGTTTGTCAAAAGTTTTACGTCTTGCCTTGGCCAAGAAGTGAGATTTTTTCTCCGCGTAGCGGGCAGAACGGTGACGGCCAAGGGTGATGTAATAGTACATTACAGACCTAGGGTGGTGAATTCGTAAATGTCCCTGATCTCAGGTTTCTGTGGCCCGAACCGGAGGTGAGGGCCATAAATATGCGATCAGGGGCTTTACGAATTACCGCCCGTGGTATGTCAAAAGTTTTACGTCTTGCCTTGGCCAAGAAGTGAGATCTTCTCTCCGCGTAGCGGGCAGAAAATCCCACTTTACGGCCAAGGGTGACGTAAAAGTATTTTAGTAGAAGTAGACTCTATTATAATAAACCAGCCGTATCCGTATCCCGCGGTAGGTTCCACTTTTCCCTTTCCCATGGGAATTTCAGGAATTCCCCTACTTACCGAGGAACTTCTACGACCAATAGTTTCGGCTGTGCATTGTCTATCAGTCAGTCAGTAACGGAAGAGTTGTTAGACTACAGGCTACTCTTTAATCAGGTATTCCCACGATACTTTACTCGGGTAACGTCGGAGCGCACTTCTAGTATGATATAGACCCTAAATTAAGAATAAACCCCATTCTCAAATATTTCCAAGCTTTCCGCTAGTTAAAACACAGAAAAAGTAAGGTAAACCTAGAATGACAACCTTTAAACAAATCAGCGGGCGCCCGAAATAAGTGTTAAATGCGATAATAGATGTCGCTGTCTAGGTGGCCTGTATGAAAATTTGAACTCCATGAGTAATATCCAGGGAGAGCGCTGTACAGGCTAAGTATGAAAATTCGAAGCACCAGTGCTTACATTACAGCAATATCCAGATATTGCCGTAATGTAAGGAGATTGACAGTCTACTTATAATATCTTGTTTCTAGTTAAAAAGACACTGACCTGATGCGGATAGCCGATGTAGCAGTAGTCTATCTCCCACAGCCATTCCTTGTCCCACAGTATGAAAATGCCGAAGGAGAAGTTGTATAAATAGAACGTGCACCGCCATGCGTTCTCGCAGAACTTGACCAGGGTCGAGGGCTTGTCCTGGCTGCGGCGGAGGCGCCACCAGCGCTCCACCTGCCGCTCTGTCAAGTCAAGCTGCTTCGCGAGCGCGCATATCTGTGTACATGGATGACATCATTGTTAGTTGAGAACGATTTAATAAGTATACATTCTTAGGCCGACTTGCGCCCAAGCCGTTGGTCTCGGGTTAGCCTCTTAAGCCAGGTTTAGTTATCAACTTTAGAGGGTTGGAGAGACTGCCCGCTAAGCGACTGCGAGCTTGTACCAAACGGCCCTTTTCGATTTAAAACCGATACTATCGACTGGTTGTGCAACGTGAATACAACTACATATTTCATAGGTACGATTACATTTTAACTAGAGGGTAACCCAAGGTTAGCGAAATTGGAGCATGTGGGCAGGTGATTTAAGAGTATAAATAGTAAATAAATAGCCTTAAGAGCTTCCCCAATGAGGTACTTGACTAGGTTTTAAAAAAAGTGATTTTTAGTGTAAGTTGTGG
Source organism: Aethes cnicana (assembly GCA_963971205.1). Classification (NCBI taxonomy): domain Eukaryota; kingdom Metazoa; phylum Arthropoda; class Insecta; order Lepidoptera; family Tortricidae; genus Aethes; species Aethes cnicana. The sequence goes on from OZ020292.1 coordinate 9,761,308, forward strand.
TGATTGTTTTCTATAAGTAGCTGAAAAAAGCTATAAATAAATAAGTTTGGTTTGTGTGGAAGGTGCCATGGACATGTCGTGGCAATGGTAACCCTAGAGCGCTTCTGATCTTTTTCAGATTTAAATCCGAGAAACCTTACTTAATTAATACTTCCAGTAGAATTTCTAGTAAATATTCATATCTGAAAATTATATAATAGCCACCATAGTCTACTTGAATCATTTTCATGCCCATTTTAATGATTCATTCAGCTTTCTTTGGAATTAAGATTAATGGTTTAATAAGCAAAGCAAGTGAATGGAAACTGTAATGCACAGTGTTGCCATAAACATGTCGTGAAAATAAATGGATGTAGACGCTAGCTAGACTATACAATACAGGAACCTTACTCGAGTTCGTAAATAGGGATTTTGGATTTTCAATATCCCTAAATAACGACTCATTATCACTATCTCCCTATTTACCAAGATATTAAATCATTTAAAAAGTTATTCGAGGAAATGGAATTCTTATCTCAATTTTAAGGACTCTAATTGGGTCAGATAATTATTGAATAATAATTGAATAGAATCTTTGCTAAATATAATATACGGACTCGAGTAATGCCCAGGATCTAATATATCCCGAGTGTAGCGTAAACATTTACGAATTGCTAAGCTATGCACACCGATTCTTGTATCAGTTTAAAAATAAAGATAGAAACACTAAATTACTGGTTAATAGTGTAATTGTGAGACAGCGGGTGTACTCACAGTGTGTTTTCTACAAATTGTGTTAGAACATGTGATTAATTCATAAATTGTAATATACTGTTTTAAAAGCTATTCGGTACTGTAAAGCATTAAAATACATGCACATTCATAACAAAAGAATTTAATAGGGATTTAAAATTTTCATAGAGGACAAAAAGTGTATATGTTGTACGATTACAATTTTGATCTTATTCTTCAAAATATAAAAATTGTTTAGCTCAGATTAGTTGGCAGTTGGTTTTCTATGGATGATTACTACATAAAAATGTGACAGTTAATAGTGCATTGTATATTATTTATTTATATTAAAACTTTTCAACCTCCACTGCCTCTCCACTCTAGTATATGTAAACGTTGTCAGTCCTGACATTTGGACGTGATTTGGACACTGCGACGCCATTTGCGCGAAGTCCAATGGACTTAGTACCAGTAATAATACTTAAACCCGATCTAAAGTCTTGGCTTTTCAGCTCTACTTCGTAATTCCTTATCTAGTTTAATCTCAGATAAGCAACAATATCTATTGTTACAATTCACAGCGTTAACGACATGAAGTTTAAAATTATACTATGAAGTGTCATGTCACATGACACTTCATAGTATAATTTTAAACTTTTTTCTATGTTCTTCTTTCTCAACACACCGGACGAGTTTTTAGCTCATGCTGCAATGCGATTTTTCTGATAATTAGAAAAGGAACACTGTTATGGGGATTCAGGATCTACATAATAAAACTTTCATTGTAGTGTAGAAGATAATATGAATTTATTTTCAGTGATGACAAGACATTCTTGTCGGTCTCTGTTAGCGAAGTGACTGTAACGTTTACAACATATTAATAGTTACTATTCAAACGACGTAAACCTATCTTGAACCAAATTAAACGATAACGATATTTTATATCGTGAAAATCTGCATGTTGATGCGTCGTCCAGGTAACGTGATTACTGAAGTTAATCTTATCGACGTTCAAATAAAAAAAATGTAACATTTGAAACTTGCGCGTGCGTAAACCTGCGAGCTCATTATGAATTCTACTTTGTATGCAATCCCCATGACACCCGATACTTTTTCTGTAAGATGTGATTTCCTTATTCATGACCTTCAATTAAAATTACGCTTGTTTCTAGGTAAATTTAATCTGTAGGTATTTTAATATTACCTTCACGTTCAGTTATAGGCAGATCGAAATAGAAATAAGTCGTTCTCACTCTTCATTATAACGGTAATTAGACGGACCGTTATAGAAAATCCAATTTATTGTCAGTGAAAAGAAAAGCTTAGATACCTACTTAATTTGTTGTATACATGTTAGGTATGTTTGTTTGTTGTAGGTTGGCAAGTACAAACCTATTATCTGTTTATACATGCCAATCCAGTAGTTAGGTACGCCAGGAAAATGTGGACAACCCTACGTTAGCATGATTGCATTGTTCTATTGGCTTCATACTTTCGATTGGTTTTGGTATTACATTTATTCGTTAAACTCATGAGTGTATAAATGTGTTGAATAAAAAAACATAAAAAAATATTCTTGTTTTTTCAGCCAGGGTTTTTTGCCAACCAACTCGTTCCTATTTTTTTACTTACAAGGTTTGTAAAAAAAACTTTTCATCGACTTAACTTATATGGGTGAGTGAAGGTCGTTGTTCACTCGGATCCTGTACTAATACTCCATTGAACTTGCCTCGGTGACGAAATTTTAGATGTGCCATCGATGTTCATAGTAACCTAGCTATGTGAAACTCACACCGCCAATGTCCTGAAAACCAGCGTCTTGGTCCCGCACCCAGAGACAAAGCTGAGGGCAATCGCTTTGGTGTTATTATTTTTTCTTTAATTGTATTTGTATTGTTTTTTTTTTTTGTTTTTGTATAAGGTATAAGTTTTAAGTTCATTTCTTTTATATGATTCTGTATATGCTTATTGTTTTTATTTTAACACCAATAAACATTTTTCATTCATTCATTCAATCAAAAATCTTCAGTCAAAATAACTATAGGATAGCACCTTAATGAACAAGTGACCAGACCAGAGTCGATTACCATCAATCTATTTCAATCAACTCTATTGATCTACGATTTCTATGCAGCTAGGTATCGTGTGGTATCGTGACAGCTTGATTGTCGACAAAAATAACGCCCCGTATGGCTTCGACGTTACAATTAAAAATTCATCAGTACAGTGCTTTATCGAGAAGCAGAGTTTTTATTGTTATAATCAGTTAAAACAACTTTATTTCAGAAATATTTCAATATTTATATCGTATATCCAGATTATCCAGCATTATGCTGAGCCAGTGGCCAATTTACTGTCGCAATGACACACACACTATAAATTGTTGTATTTTTTTTCTATTCCATTTGTTTTCCTTTTTCATGTATGTTCCTTTGTTTTAATAAATGAAGTATAATTAATTGAATTTAATTTTAATTGAAGTAGGTGAAGTAGCTATCACATTAATAGGTATGTCTGTTACCTAAGTTCAGTATAAGTAATAACAATATTGTTGCACGTCATGAAGATCATGTTGAAACTGACATATAAAATTATTCGTTCCAACTAACTTGTAACACATGTGCGGCAATAAAAATCATTTCATTTCAATATATTTCTTCTTCTTGTTCTATATTTTTATATCGTACCTATATCGGAATAAAGTGACTCTTTGACGTTACTTTTTTCCGATGAACACAGGTACGCGTTTCTTCCAGTAGGTAGCTTGACAACGTGCATTCAAATTCATATCATAGGTGCGGCATAAGCGAAGTCTCAAAGAAACAGGTGTGGCGGAGAGTTTTTGTGACACGCTTGACGGATATAAAATAGTTAAAGGCTCTTTTAGAATACTATATATGTATGACTAGCTTCTGCCCGCGACTTCGTCCGCGTGGAATTTGTTAATAGCCTTCCCGTGAGAACTATGCATTTCCTCGGGATAAAAAGTAGCCTATATGTTATAAACTACCCCCATACCAAATTTTGTTTCAATCCGTCCAGTAGTTTTCGAGTTAAATCCGGACATACATACATACCTACATACAGTATTTTTTTTCTTAAAATCGTTATTTTGTGTTCAGTATCGTTCATATAGTCCCTTTGACTTGATAGTTTCTTTTAATTTTCAATTTTCAGCCGCGACTTCTACAGAATTATTATTTATTATATGTATAGATTTTTCCTTTTTTTTCTCTGATTCATTAATCTCTTATGAATAAATAGTTTAGTGCCAAAATTCATTATTTAGGTAATAGCAGACTGGTTTAAAGAATGTTTTAGTGAACTCATCAATCATTTCCTTTTTACTGGACAATAGGCATGTAATCTAACAGTAGGTAATCTGCATAACGTGTTTCTTGAAAGTGTTTGTAATCTAGGATTATAATTTAATTTTTCCCGTTCCCGTGGGAATATCGGGAAATCCTTTCTTAGTGCTCCCCTACGCTCCCCAAGGAACCTGCATGCCAAACTTCAGCAGGTGATCCCCGCGACCTAAACATTAAAATGTAAAAATCCCATTTTTTCCCGTTCCCGTGGGAATTTCGGGAAGTCCTTTCTTATTGCTGCCCTTCGCTCCCCAAGGAACCAGCATGCCAAATTTCAGATCCTTATGATGTTTCCCGCGACTTCGTACGCGCCTAAAAATTTAAATGTAATGATCCCTTTTTTCCCCGTTCCCGTGAGAATTTCGCGAAATCCTTTCTTAGTGCTCCCCTACGCTCCCCAAGGAACCTGTATGCCAAATTTCAGCTCTCTACGACCAGTATTTTCGGCTCTGCGTTGATATGTCAGTCAGTCAGTCAGTCAGTTTCTTCTTTTATATATTTAGATTATATATTTAGATAGATAGATAGCTGTTTCCCGCGACTTCGTACGCGCCTAAACATTAAAATGTAAAAATCCCATTTTTCCCGTTCCCGTGGGAATATCGGGAAATCCTTTCATAGTGCTTCCCTACGCTCCCCAAGGAACCTGCATGCCAAATTTCAGCTCTCTACGACCAGTAGTTTCGGCTCTGCGTTGATATGTCAGTCAGTCAGTCAGTCAGTCAGTCAGTTTCTTCTTTTATATATTTAGATAGATAGATAGCTGTTTCCCGCGACTTCGTACGCGCCTAAACATTAAAATGTAAAAATCCCTTTTTTCCCCGTTCCCATTTTGGGAAATCCTTTCTTAGTGCTCCCCTACGCTCCCCAAGGAACCTGCATGCCAAATTTCAGCTCTCTACGACCAGTAGTTTCGGCTCTGCGTTGATATGTCAGTCAGTCAGTCAGTTTCTTCTTTTATATATTTAGATAGATAGATAGCTGTTTCCCGCGACTTCGTACGCGCCTAAACATTAAAATGTAAAAATCCCATTTTTCCCGTTCCCGTGGGAATATCGGGAAATCCTTTCTTAGTGCTCCCCTACGCTCCCCAAGGAACCTGCATGCCAAATTTCATCTCTCTACCATGATCCCCGCGACTTCGTACGCGTCTAAACATTAAAATGTAAAAATTCCTTTTTTTCCCGTTCCCGTGGGAATTTCGGGAAATCCTTTCTTAGTGCTCCCCTACGCTCCCCAAGGAACCTGCATGCCAAATTTCAGCTCTCTACGATGATCCCCGCGACTACGTACGCGCCATAAAATGTAAAAAAAAAACATTTTTTCCCGTTCCCGTGGGAATATCGGGAAATCCTTTCATAGTGCTCCCCTGCGCTCCTCAAGGAACCTGCATGCCAAATTTCATCTCTCTACGATGATCCCCGCGACTACGTACGCGCCTTAAAATGTAATAAACCCATTTTTTCCCGTTCCCGTAGGAATTTCGGGAAGTCCTTTCTTAGTGCTCCCCTACGCTCCCCAAGGAACCTGCATGCCAAATTTCAGCTCTCTACGATGATCCCCGCGACTACGTACGCGCCTAAACATTAAAATGTAAAAATCCCTTTTTTTCCCGTTCCCGTGGGAATTTTGCAAAATCCTTTCTTAGCGGATGCGTACGTCATAACATCTACCTGCATGCCAAATTTCAGCCCGATCCGTCCAGTGGTTTGGGCTGTGCGTTGATAGATCACTATATCAGTCAGTCAGTCAGTCACTCAGTCAGTCAGTCACCTTTGAGTTTTATATATTTAGATGAACAATAATGAATGGAGACATGCGAATAATAACGAAGACAAGGATAGTAAGCTACTGGTAATGCACTCTATAATAACTATGTTTATACTACACCTACTCGGAAAGTCAATTCAAACTAACCCATTAATTGGGGAGAAAGTTGCTCATTAATCCTCCTTCAAAATCTGGTTAATAATGTTGTATGCAAATCCATTATTACACACTTTACCCATGTAGTAATATTGTATGAAAATCCATTATTCCACAGTTATGTTTTTTTTTTAATTCCAAAACGAGCCATGGATGCGTGTAAGTTAATACTTTTTTTTATTTGACACTGCCGACTTTACACAAGCTATATAGACGTTCTAAACGAATGTACCTACATCAAAAAAGTTTTTCGGAAAAAAACTCGAAAATGCGATAACGTTATCGTTAAATGGTTTGAAGAAACATATGCATTGATTAATTATACTAAATATGATTTTATATTTCGGGTTGCACGCAAGAAATTTTGTAATGATCTGTCTCGTCACTGGCTGTAAAGACGCGGCGCGGTTTTCACTTTAAAAAAAAGAATATCGCGCGCCTTTCGTTTCATTGTAATAACTTTGAATTTGCTTTTGTGTTTGAAATGTCTTCAACAAATGAGGAAAGTAGCGATGGTAGTATTATGGAACGCCACCTGAAATATTAATTCATGCTCAACAAGCAATTAACAATCTTCTACCGGAAAAATCAAAAAATAAATACATGAAGCAGTATGAAGAATTTATGCAGTGGAAGACTGAAAAGCAAGCTTCTTCTTTGTCGGAAAATGTTCTTCTAGCCTATTTTAGTGAAAAGTCTTCAAAATATAAGCCTAGCAGCCTGTGGGCTATACCTATATTCAATGCTGAGAAGTACATTGTTATCCTGAGATAATATTGATATAAAGAAATACTCAAAATTAGCAGCATTTCTGAAAAAGAAGTCTAGCGTGTTTCGCAGTAAGAAATCCAAAGTGCTAACGGCAGATGAAATCAATTCTTTTTTGCAAAACGCTCCAGATGATACTTATTTATCCTATATATAGGTATATCCATAAACGTAAATAATATAGACCCGGTCTAACGTACACGTAATATGTCCCCACTTCCACGGTGTCCAATCCAAAGTTCTGTCACTGAGCGTGCGTGACAATAAGCGTTTTTAAAAAAACTTTTTTCGAAACTGTTTCTCAGTATCTAAAAACTCGTCTCGTTGTTGAAAAAATGTGACCCAGCTTTAGTGTCACGATATAAGTTTAACTTTGGATTGGACACCAATGAAGTGGGGAAACATGACATGTATCTACGTTAGGCCGGGTCCATACGAAGTATTATTTATGTCTATGGGTATATCTAAATTTTTGTACGAGATTTTGTTGTTTTTTTTTTCCTCGTAAGAGTAGTATAAAGTATTATATATCCCTCGAGGGTAAGTATTGATTACCTTAATCAATGCCTTACTCCTCTTGGTGAATAAATAACTATTATATCTAATCTAAGAGTGATAAAGAGTTTTTATATGGAATTGGTTGACAAACGGCTATATAACCCACCTGCTGGTAAGTGTACATAAAGAATCATAAAACTTTTTTTATTTATTATTATAAGCAAGCATTTGACCACGATCTCACCTGACGGTAAGTGACGATGCGGTCGAGGGTGATACATGCTTACTTAGATTGTACCTGTGTTCACTCTCGACTTGAAAAGATCCAAGTTATAACTATCGGGGAAGAGACCGGCCGGTAGAGAATTCCACTCCTTAGCTGTTCGCACGATGAAGCATGAATCGAAGCGCTTCGTGCGCGCTGGAGGAATATCTACAACATAAGGATGGAATCCAAGACCACGCCTAGTCCCGTAGTGACGAAATGGGGATGGTGGAATTATCCTAAAAAATACCGATAAGCAGGCAACTTTACGTCGGTGATCGAAACTCTGCAGTTTATTCTCCACCAGCTTCGAGTCACCAATTAGCTTCGAATGCGTTGGCAAACCTTACAAACATGAGGACTAAGATTGAATGCCTCTACTATTTGCGTCCCACTGCTGGGCACAGGCCTCCTCTCATCACGAGGGGGTTTGGGCTTTGGGCTATAGTCCCCACGCCAGTATACTAGTAATTTCACCGGTTCTCTTACTCCCTTACCGCGCTTAACACAACATTGCGAAAACTGCTGTTTGGTACCTTTAAAAACGCAACGACGTCATAGCGTAGTTTGGTTTCATTTATCCAAGGAAGCGAATTCAAATTGAATCAACTCACGTGATTCACAATGACAGATATTTTCTTAGTAAGAAGCTATATGTTCGAGTCGCCGAAATAAAACTTCAAGCTCGGAAGTGTCAAGTGTGTCAGCGATGCACATCCGCTCATTTTGTTTAAATTCAGAACAGGACCAAATTCGGGGGACGGTACGTGTCCGATCGGACAATGACCCCTGCCAGTTCTACCCCTTGTGTGCTAAACTAATATTGGATTGGGGCCTGCTGCAATGACTGTATTGTCATTAGGGTCCTTAACTCGGTCAAGAAAATAGGTTACCTTACCAATACTTACGCAATACTCCTAGGTATTTAATTATAGATCTATTTCACTTGGATTCCACCTATAATAAGTGGAAGTTTTAATTAACAGTACGCCATTATTAAACGATCGAATAAACGTTCCAGCCATAAACGGTATAGAGAAAAGTTACAAAAGCACCGAACTAGGCCACGCCAAGGTTTCCAGTGCAAGTGTTAATTGCCCCTGAATGAACACTTATTGTCTACAAACAACACGGATTCACGTCTTCAACAAGCGTACACCGCTGTGGAACGTTGTTCTTTTCTTGATTTGAATTCAGATCATTCAGAGTTGATTTGTTGATTGTTGAAGCCGTGGTAGCCTAGTGGTTCGACCTACCACCTCTCATGCCGAGGGTCGGGGGTTCGATTCCGGCTCGCACCTCAGTGGTTCGACCTACCACCTCTCATGCCGAGGGTCGGGGGTTCGATTCCGGCTCGCACCTCTAAGTTTACTTATGTGCGAAATTCAATTAGAATTTACCACTAAGCTTTTCGGTGAAGGAAAACATCGTGAGGAAACCTGCACGCAACTACGAAGTAATTCAAAGATGTGTGTGAAGTCCCCAATCCGCGTGGGGACTATATAGCCCAAACCCTCTCGCGATGAGAGGAGGCCTATGCCCAGCAGTAGGACGCAAATGGCCTGTAGTAGTAGTATTATAGAGTTGATATAATTTGCCAATCTTCAGTTGACAGCTGGGTCGACTTGCCAAAGAACATGAATGAATCAACTCAATCTTAGAAATAGTACCTACAGCAAACATCATCATGTAATCAACTTAGGATGGAAAAAAAGTTTTTTTTTTAACCTAGTTATTTAATTTTGAACCTATAGGACCAGCCTATACTATAGGTATTGTTTAATTACAATGAAGTCATATCACATAGGTAAAGCCATTCTACATTTTGAAATAGCTTGAAAAAAAAATCTCTTCTCATAAAAACTACGCGAAAAGGTACTACATTAAGAGATAACTATAGTAAGCTTGATCACACAGCAAACGTTAGATACACATTATTTCCTAATTACTTAAGACTATGCCTCAATATGTCTATAATGAAATCATCGATGTAAAAATGAACAACAGCTTTTCATTGAAAATTCATTGAAACGTTTGTAATAAAAACGTATCTATGTTGATATGGAAAACTAGATTTTATTTAGACTTAAATGAAATGAAAAGGCGCGGTCGTGAATAAATAAACGTTGCCCCATTTTAATTAATCTAAGTAATTTATTGCAGACCACGGGATTTAAAGCACATAGTGGAGGGAAAGTGACAAATAGCGAGTTAGAAAACGATGGGAGCAGAATTGTAGCGAGAAATGCTCCATATTTGTACACATATCAGTACAACAAAATATCTAATTTTCGAGTGGAGTGTGTAAAATTTAACTAAGAATATTGGCAACAAGCTATCTACAGGGAAGTTGTCTTGGATTTTCCTTCCACTGTGCATTTCATTCATTCATTCAGCAACGTTGGCTCTTTATGTCGAAGAGTATCTACACTTCGGCAAATTTGAACCCACACTCGGTGTCGTATATCTTGTTTCTTTGGCACAGTATATCCTATTTACACAGATTAAACTGAACCATAGAAAACAAGGCAATAATTCGTTTCGCACAAGTTCGAGTAAACATAATGAATCGGCGGTTTTAATGAGTTGACGATTGTTTGACGAGCTAAACGGGTCAAGGCCGGGGTTTGCTGGTAGGTAATCTCCGAGATCTCTACAACTCGGATTAGTGACTTAAGACACTTAAGTGATAAGCTCATAACTGAGAATGTTTCCGCGGAAACGAGACAGTGTTTTGTGCAATGCACGTTTTGCTGCTAGAGTTCTTGCCCTGTCCCCCTTAATTGCACCGTAGAGTTTGTAGACAATGACAATCTGATAAGTCTGCGAGACTTTTGAAGAATATTTTTCGTTATTTAAAATGAGGTTTTGCCCTGATTCTGCTCAGATGCCACATGGTTCTCTTCTCGGATCCCAAACGTAGTAGAAATGTCAGGATACTACTTTCGTTCAACGAATCAACTAAGAGTCCCCTGTACTCTCCTTTCTCCATACAAACGTAGTGACGTCTTATGCGTGAAGCGTGAAGAGGTAGCAGACATACAGACAGAAAGACAGACAAAGAGTTCCTTTCGCAGTTATAATATTAATATGGATTTAAACTTATAATTTACACGACTTGTTGGTACATGGACTTAACCCAACTCATGGATTTCAGACAAACTAACACACATACAACAATCCAACGCACTCACACTCTCCTAAATTACACACATACATTTGTAAACATATTCACTTTCCACATAATAAACTGATATATACTCTATCTGCATATCTATATAAATAACTATAACTTATGTACACCTCAGCTTCCACGCATACATTAGACAAACACACACTCACACTTTTACACTCAATTAGCATAGTACATTATACATTTCATGTTAACTTTAGTATATTTTATATCTTTTGTTTCTCTTCTTTTCGGGTAACCCCCATTTTAGGGGCCAGTCTGAAAATCAGCGCTGGGCGTAACAACGAGCCCAGCACCCGCTGAGACTGGTACCCATTGCCGCATCTTATAGTTAAGAATGTGCTTCAACTATATTTTTCTGTCTCCAAATCACTTCATGTAATAAATAATAATAGTTTGTAAGTAAAAATGTATTTATCTTTAGTACGGGTTTAGTTTAAGTTATGGCAATAAAAATATTTTGAATTTGAATTTATTTCGCAAACTACTTATAAGATTGCCACCAAATTTTACAAGTAATAGTGGAGCAGAGATATTAGTGTCCAAAATACACTTTGATTATAATAAATTGAATAACAATGAAACTAGGAGCATTTTAGTTTCCTTCATACAAACTTCAAAATTCCGTTTTTTTGGCTGTAATTTAATAGTGTTCTGTTTTACCACGACTGTTACTAATTTCGGACACTCACAATAATGATTTTATTATGTGTACCAAGTTTCGAGTCAATCTGTTTAGTAATACAAATAAGTCTAAGGAGGCTTCAGCAAGCGTAAAAAAAAATGTAATAGTAATAAGTTTTTATTTTTTATTTTGAATAAATAAATGAAAAAATAAAAAATAAAAGGGAAACTACGTTTGTATGAAAAGTTGAGAAACGCCGTGCGTACTGGGGACTCTTAAGCATCCAAATAGCAATATACTTAAGTAATAAAAGTAACCTGTATCCTTAAAAAAAATTTAGCTACATCACAAAAACCGATCAAATAATGGAATCGCTGAAATGTTGTCATCGTCTAGTTTTTTCTACGAGTCTAGTTTTAGTAAACGGCACTGAACGGTTAACGACACATCTTGATTGGCTTGTGTCATGACGACCTTCGAGAATACTTCGCAGAAAAAGGCTTTGTGCTGTGGAGATCGCGAAAATTAGACGCCACACAAGGACACCGTTAGTTGAATATTTATAGAAAACATTGCAACGATGAGAAAGTGTGATTTTCCACAGTACCGGGCCCATTTATTTAGTTTTGTGGGCTTTACGAATTGCTTGCTGACGCTCACATTTTGAAGAAGACTATTTCTCTTTCACATGTGCAAATTATACTACAGGAATTTTACACATTGATTCAGAATATACGGGACTTCTACATTTTTAGTAAATTATTAGACCGAACTTAGTTCCACAGAAAGAGCGGGTTTTCTTAACGATTAGGTTAGGAGTAATGGCTCACCATTCCCAAATGATTCAACCATTAAAGGATCGACCGCAGGTTCATTCGGAAATTCGGGAAGGATTCGAATAGAGTTGTTAGTTACTTTTGGATATGCCTCCACAATTGGCATTTCAATAATATCATCATTTTCAAACAGGACAGTTTTGTTTCAGTTGTTTCAGTGACTATTCGACTACTGACCTTGTGATTTCATCTAACCATGCCATCAATGGAGTCTGATTGACCTTTGGCGCTTTCAATAATTTGTTGACACGTTCGGCCGCATCGCTCGAATTGGGTCAACTAACTTAAATGTCAATTAGGTATCAACCTATACTGGTCAAATAAAGGAGGGGCGCCAGGAATGTCATCAGGTCCGTAGTAATAGACAGATTTGACGTGAGAAGTTGAGAAGTCACAACTTACAAGTACTGAGGTTTATGTTGGGTTATGATATTTTTTATAGACACAAATTCAAACTCAATGATGTTCTATTTGACCGAGAGGGCAAAGCGAGGGTGACGTGTCAGTTTCAGCTTGGGTAAAACTTAGGTATATAGATTTTTTAGAGCTAGTGGAGCTACCTACTAACTACTACTAATACAGCCTATTTGCGTCCCACTGCCTGGCACAGACCTCTCATCACGAGAGGGTTTGGGCTATAGTCCCCACGCGGGCCCAGTGCGGGGACTTCACACATATCTTTGAATTACTTCGCAGATGCGTGCAGGTTTCCTCACGATGTTTTCCTTCACAGAAAAGCGCAGTGGTCAATTCAAATTGAAGTTCGCACAAAAGTAAACTTAGAAGTGCGAGCCGGAATCGAACCCCCGACCCTCTGCATGAGAGGCGGTAGGTCGAACCACCAGGCTACACACGGCTACAGTAGCGGCACGGTGGAGCTACGGGGATCAAAATATAAAACAATTTCAAGCTTCGAAAAATAGACTCACAAAGCCACTATTAACGGACTCTGAAATTTGTATGTATACTATCTCCCGCAAGCGGTAGAGGAGAGGTGATCGCTACATTCGGTACAGGGTAATTTCTGAACTAATCACAATTTTCGACGTTGTCACGTTTTAAATCGGTCGCACTACATAGACCTTGAGTTTCGTGTCACTTCCCGTCTCTTAATTATAATTAAGCGTTTCTAATTATTAATTAGCAACTCGTTTGTACAGCTTGGATGCGATGCGAGCCTTTGATCTGTTACAATCTGTGAGACAATTCAATTCAATTCAATCATTTATTCAGCAAATTGGCCACATAGCGGCACTTTTACACGTCAGAAGAAGAATTTACCAGCGCTTCCTAGACCCATTGCTTGAGAAGAAGCGCCGCAACAAACTCAAGCAGAAGGCCTTTTTTCAAAATTTACATTACATGTATAAAATATACATATAGGTACGTACTAAAATTACATTGAAGGGATGTATAGTCCCTAACTTAAACTTAAATCTAAGATCTTAGAGATGTATAGTCTCCAAGGGTCCAGAAAAAAATGTATTATGGAGATGGCCTCCATTGTCAAATAAATATAAATACCATAGATGTCGACAGTCTCAAAATGTCAATAAATAATGAAATACATCATGTATAAAAGAGTTCATTCAGACCACTGCTAAAATTTAATTTACTTAAATTAAAGGTAACTCATTATACACGGTGGGTCGGAAACTATGGCAAATAATTAATTACCCCACAGTATCGGCTATCGATTCTAAGCATATTGTATAGGTCTTCAATTTTTTTCGAGTTGGTAAAAAAAAATTGTACCTAATGGGATTGGTTGTGTGAGCGACGCCTGAATCCTATAAAAAATATTTTTTTACCAACTCTAAAAAAATTAAAGACCTATACAATATACTTAGAATCGATAGCCGATACTGTGGGTTATTTGCCATAGTTTCCGACCCACAATGTATATCCCATGACAGATTTAAACAAACTTACTCACGTAACAATACAATCAGAATACGATCTAAAATAGCCGAAATCATTGATTTATCAGTTAAGGGGTGTGTAGTAAATGTCAAAGGTCGAAAGGGAAGGACGACCTTCACTGTCAGTATTCACTGCAACTTAATTTACAGAAAGACTTCGGTAAGACATCTCAATATAACTACGCTGTTATGCATTAAATACGAGTACCTTACCTACCACTTGGTTTGTTGGACCAAAGATCATGTATGAACACTGAAAAATGACCCGATAAAAAATTTGAAACCTCTTCTCATAGCACTAAGGGGTCATCCACATATTACGTAACAGCGTAAGGGGGGGGTGGGGGAGTCATGCCAAACGTGACAGTATGTTAAAGGGACTCAAAAAAGGGTGACATAGAGGGGGACGGATTCTAAAAGTCTAAATTTTGCGTGATCTAAAGCCTTCGAGAATACGAGGGCATACTGCGAAGCCTATGGTGATCACAAGGACCCTACTATATCTCTAGCTTGGACTATACTAGCCGCTAAACAAAAGTGACGTCTAGCACCATAGAAGTAAGTTGATAGAAGTACCTATGTATGGCACCAGTCGCCACTTCGTTTTGCGGCTAGTACAAGCCCGAGACACAAGACAAGACAAGGTCTACACTAAAAGAACAAAGCTTTAGGTTATATCAAGTACGGAATTACTTAAGAAGTCAAAATCATAAGACCCCGCCGACAGGTGATGTGTCAAGTTTTATAATAATTATTCACGAGCAATAATGGAAAATAATTACGAATGAATAGGTACCTACAGTTTTTATAGGTGACATTAAAAGATGTAACTACCTGGTTGAATAAAAGCCCATTATGAGCGAATAAATAGTACACTACACACCTAGGGCGGTAAATTAAAGAAAGTCTCAGATCGCGGGTAATTGGGGCCCGAGCGGGAGGCAAGGGCTATAATCTAGTGGTCTGACTGAGGCTTTCTTTACGACCGCCCGTGGTGAGTCATCACCTGGCCGTGAAGAGGGATTTATCGTCGCGCCCGGGGGCGGTATATCCCACTTTTCGGACTGGTGTGATGTAAACGTTTGTTTTTATCGATCTACACTAACAAATATACAGACCGTCCACCTGATGGGAAGTGGTCACAGATGCTTATGAAGAAGCAACATCGACAGCAAAAACATAGTAGTGGGGTAATAAATTATAGAAGTGCTTCGAAATTTGCAGTTGTAACTGTAAAGACATGCACTATGATGCATTACAAACACGTTGAAGACATGTGATAGTAATAACATGCGCGTTTGCAAAATACAAAGTGAGTTGCAACTGTTTCGGCGAACTTTGGTCACTATATAATAAAGCCGTTCATTAATGTGCGATGCTGTTCTACAGACTACAGAAGATGCCAAATAATTTATAGGTATACTGGTTTGTTATGTGCGGCAACTTTTGATACGCTGTACGCATTAATTTAGTTTTGAAATAAATAATCGCAAATGTACTTTGCCTCGATTTTACGCAAACACTAGGTACTATTCCCATACCAACGTCAATAATGTTTAAATTGATCTGTCAGTGCTGAAAGCTGCAGATAAGTTGTTTACAGATCGTCATACACTTTTAGTTTCATGCTATTTATGAAAAAAAAAACGCAATAGATATCCGTATCCCAGAAAGTTTGGTTTTTTTTAAGAACAAGAGCACTTTCACTATGAGTCTTTGAAGTAGAGAAACATAAATAAGCCATACGATCAATGCGTAAAACATTGTCGACTTAAAAGTAAGCATAAGGGCCCTCGCTCACGGTGACTTTTTGTACCGATGCTGCGGCGCTACTCATATGGCTATCCTTTTTTACAGCAAATAGTAAAAAGGATAGCGATATGAGTAGCGCGGCAGCATTGCTACAAAAAGTCAACGTGAGCGAGGGCTCTAATGTAGCATGGCATGTCGCATGCGACGCGGCTGTGTTGCGCATTGTAGAGAGAGACGATCTAAGATCGTACAGGCATACCAACGCAATCTATGTAAGTGATACTAAGAAAGGTATGTTAAATGCATTGATACTGTGCAACATTTACCTCATCCTTGCTCAAAAAGAACTGAAAAGAAAGCACACAGTTATCGGTTATGCTCTAGACTATAAGAACTCCATTCGTTTAGCATACAAGGCACAGCATGCTTATTACCCCCTATACAAAAGCTGGCAATTGCACTCATTACGTTCTAGATACATCACACACAATGGCTTTAAACTATACACCTAATAGTCGGACTTAGTCGGAATAGACGGACACTTAGCAAACAAGTGTATAAGGTTTCAGAAAAGTATTGTGAATATTTTCGTCATTATGTATATGTCGGGAACTCGTGGTTGAAGACACGACTCCAGCTTGACGCGAAATCCACTTGAGTGCTGCCCGAGAGGCGTCGCTAGGAAAAGGACGACAGATTCCGATTCCATAGGCTCCCGTCGTGCGCGGACGCATACGATTTGATTATTGTAATTAGTTATTGTTGAATTATTATTGGACTACCTATTGAAGACAGTGGCTCTTAATGAATACCTGATGCTCAGTGCCATTCTCCGACATATATATTACACGTAGCTTACAATTTAGTTTCCTTTTGTCATATCAATATTTTAACAATCGATATTATTACCGGTGCATGGCGTAACGATACGTCACTTCACTGTCATCTAATGTCGCTTTTAATCTTAGAAAAAGAACATAACATAGAAGCCAGGCTAAAAGAAGAGCTAGGTACTATATATCTTACTCGCGAAACCCAAATTACTTTTGACATATGTTAGAGTGAAACGGTAATATGCATTTTGTTACTACCATTTCACGGGTCGTCACTAATTTCAATTCAATAAACGTCAAATGGACCTCTTTTGGACCTCTTATAACCTAACCAAATTAAAAATGTTCTTAACCTTTCATCCTTGGTGTCGTGACGTTCGCAACATAACTTGATCGTGTCATACGGGCTCAATTTATTTTGGCTGGCGATCTGTGTCTCTCCGTAAAATTAAGTTCTTTTAGTATTATTTCAGCGAATACCCTGCGAAGCGTTTAAGGTGTTGCTTTTTAGCATACCTAGTGTCTTTAGGCAATATGTCCTGTGTGGTTGAAGGATGCAAATCCCACTCAGGAAGAAAAGAAAATGACTATCAAGGAATATCATTTCATAAGTGAGTTCAGACTGTTTTTGAATCTTTTAAGGCAACGATCTAACCTAAAATGATGTAACAGTATTAGTAATGTATAGATTTTATCATTTCATTCAGTTTTACATTGATGTATCCGCTTATTTGCTTATTTCCTGAATACTCTAGGAGGTTAGTTTTTCTTCATAGTGATGTGTATTTCATCGACATTCACACAATAAATAAATGTCGATAATGTTATCATATGGGAATAAGACTTAAATATGTGGTATCATAATTTATAAAATAAAGGTTTTGATAAAGAAAATGTATATTTATAGAATATTTGAAAATAATGTATTACTTATATTTCTTTTTTAAGTAAGAGTAATAATTAAAAACCAATGATTTTCCTCGAGCGGCAGGGGCGGCGGGCACGCCATACCGCAGCATCCGCAGCGTAGCTAAGATGTTAAGTCTTAGAAAGGGTGCTGTGGACATCGTCAACTTTATACATTGCGCGTGGCTCGACACGCGCTTGGCCTTTATTTATATATTACTTGTAAATATCAACTGTGAAATGCTAATTGTAATTTTGAAAAAAGGGTTTCTGCAATGGCCTTGAGCCCTTGACCTTGTTCTCAGCAATGGGCTTGCAAGCGCAAGTAAAGTGGTCAATTTGCTGAATAAAATGATTTAATTTTGAATTTAATCTTGAATGCCAAACAAGTGTTGTTTCATTTCTTTATTATTTGTAATCTTATGAGGCCCACCGTTACCGCCACATCTCGGTAACATAAGTCATCACTGGCAAGGGCAACACACACCATACCAGTAGTTTTCGAGTTAAAGCATAAGTGGCTGGATCTTCAATTTTTAGTTTTGATTTTCTAATAGTATGGACGTCATAAACCTGTCTATTTCCCATTCCTCTCCAAAATGCACACTTTTAATATGGCCGTCTCCAGTCCCTGTCAACGGCCACGAACATTTGTGACAATATCGCATAATCATTCTTCGCTGAGCCTCCCTAGTGAATGCATCAAATTGTTTGAGCTAGCGTATGTTAATATAAAAAACTGATTTCATTATAAGCAATGACAGTGTGGTGTGTGTGCTTTCGCCTCGTCTTCGGCTGTGCTGCGGCAGACCAGCTGCAGGAGTGTAATTCCGGCCAGAGTACCAGATCTACAAGGTAAGTGCGCATGAGCCTTTCACTTTCTCCTTTTCATCGGCCTCTTCTAATTCCAAAAAGGCGCCTCCATGAGTACAGACAATATTTTTATAAATCGGTTGTGTTGTTGGATCAATTTAGTTAGACCCCTCGACTAAACTCGACTTGTCATTTTATTTATTTTTTAATTTAAATGTTACGGGCGCGACTTTTTTTACAGACTTATTATTTCTATAGATTCCCGAGAAAAGGGATTTAGTGTGAATTTCCACGCGAACGAAGTCGCGGGCAAAAGCTAGTTTGTTATAATTATCGATACAAAAAGCCGACACAACACATCACTAGCAAATTATGAAACCAGTGACCACCTACGTTATTTCGAAGTAGAGCTCTATATATGCATCTTTTTCTAACACATTGATGTAATCATAAGAAAGTAAGGATGGATATATTATCTCATATTACTCTTTTAGCCTGGCTTCTATGTTATGTTCTTTTTCTAAGCTTTTAATGTTACAAAGTTAAGAGGGTTTATCCCGAAAGTTGGCAAGCTGTCAAATGTTTCGCTGTTTTTATTAATTTCTCAATATTACTGAATTAAAAAGAATCATTCTATGGTTGAATGACGCGTCTCGTTTTATATTTGTTGGTTAGGCATTCAAATGATAAGATTACATTAAAATGCACGGAAACTGCGATGGAAAGTTCTCCATAGATATTACTTCCATAGTACTAAAAACTTCGTGTTCCTATGATAACTGTAGCAATCCATACTTAATGTTTTATTCAACCATAGAGTGATAATTCATGTTTTCATACTGTAATATTCAGAAATTAATGAAAACACCAAAATATTTGACAGCTATTTGCGACGTTGCCGACTTTCGGAGTAAACCCTCTTAAGGCACCAGTACTATACCCAGCTCAGCCGTCACTGTCACTCGTGCAACGAGTGAAAGAGAAAGCGCTACGAACAGAATGCCCGATTTAGTTAGTAATTTATTTAACATGTTTTAATTTCTATAAAAATACCGTCTAAAAACATGGCATTTATAAAGCTGTCAATTTATGCATTTAATATGGATCATTTTTCTGTTGTGTTTAGTTTTACACTGCTTGATATAATAAACTGGAGTAAAGTTTGATTAAAGGTCCGAGTGAGAGGTTACTTTGGAATTAAATTGTATCGAGCGAAGTTTCGTGAAACGTGTAACGAAAGCTGTTAATTTAAGGATGATATACCTAATCAAATATATTATTTCATATTTTTAACTTTTAGCATCTCTTAGAAAAGTATGGCCTTACATGAGCAATTTGACGATGCTGGGTCAGGGAACGGCCTTTACGTAGTTAGTTAGGTATATTAGTGACGTGTCGTGCAGATAGATAGCAAAAGAATCGACCATCGATCATTCATAATGGTTAAAACGGCTTCGGAAATAAGTTATCATTTTTTAGTTATTACTTAACAACATTACTGATTGTTGTGATTATTTAACGCACCTATCATGTGAGAAAAAAGAGTGACAAAAGAATCGTGTCCATATATTTTGGATAACAGTTATCTCCAATTAGATGCTATTTCTTACGTTTACTTGCACTCATATTAAACACACTCTCACCGGGACTTAATCGCGTAAAAACTATTTATATTTTACGTCCCGGTGAGAGTGTGTTTAATATATGAGTGTGTATCGCGAAAGTTTGAGACAATGTTTTACTTGCACTATTTACTATCCGGCTTCTTTGAATAGTAGGTACCTAAAACATCACACGTAAAATAAAGTAAAGATAAAAATATAAAGGATACAATGAAACTGCATTTCCTGGACATCAGAATGATGTCAGGGTTCATGGTAAATTGAATTCTAGTTGATATATTACTGATAATATACCTACTATAAAAACAATGTTTTTTGTCACTACATAGTATAAAACAAAGTCGCTTCCTGCTGTTTGTCCCTATGTATGCTAAGATCTTTAAAACTACGCAACGGATTTTAAAGCGGTTTTTTTATAGGTAGAGGGATTCAAGAGGAAGGTTTTAGTAAATAATTTATTATAGTTTAACACTCAATTACCGCGGGAACGCTATAACCGAATTCCACGCGGACGAAGTCGCGGGCAGAAGCTAGTACGTAATAAAGCTCAATTTGTTTGATCAGATAGATGACAAATGATAAAGGTAAGCTAATTTAGATAAATATATTGAAACAAAAAATCATGTTTACTAATGTTTATAAAACTATATAAAAACAATAACAATAAATAATAAATGTCATTAACACTAACATTTAAGAGAAAACAATGCATATTGGAATTAATTATATTTAGTATATTTTTTGTATTATACCTATATTGTTTGAGTAATATTTTAATTTGATCTTCCTTACAGGAAGTGTTGAATATAATTTTCGTGTATGATTTTGTGTGGATCAGAAATTCAGAATCACTATTAAATAATGAGACATATGATATACATATAAAACTAGCAAAATATAAAATATTGCTAAACATCACTTAATATTAATTGCAACTATTTGACACAAAAATATAGATTTTAAATTTAATATAAAACATGTGTTTAATTGTTTGTTTAATTATTAGAAATTCACTCACACAGCTAATTTCTAGTCATATTTAATAGTGTTTAATGCCTCAATTTAAATACTGTTATGCACAATACCACAAACATGCATGTTTCCTTAGTCACAGACAACATTTAATGAAGGGTATATTGTGGTTTAATATAGGAATAACCTAGACTGCATTTATGTTTCTCAAAAATTTAATGCCTAGAAGTATAAAAATGACAAACAAACTGACCTAAACAAGGTCTCAAATTAAATAAAAATCCTACTCGAAGTATAGTGACTTTATAGCTGTTAAAGTTATTGTATTTGAAAAGTAGCTTACCTGTTTATGTTTGATTTTGGATGACGTTTGATATGCAGCCTCTAGTTTAGGGTTGTGTGGAGCTTTCTTTGATCTTGTGTTCTTTATTCCTAATGACTTGCCGAAGGGTGCAAACCAGTACCTAGAATTAAATACTTTAGATAGATCCTTATGTTAAAAATAGTAACCCTTATGGAAAATTCATTTTAAAAAAAACGTGTTAAGAAAATTATCCAGCAGTGGGACGCAAATAGGCTGTATAAAAAAAAAATTAAGTCTTTAGGACTGAAGAAAATGTACATGTATATCCTTAATTATTGTCCAGTAGTTAAATATATATCTCCCATTACTGACTAACTGAAACTAAAATTTAATTGGAAAAGTTGAAAATAAGAAAATAAAATTGAAAATAAGAAAACAACTTACACAACAACAACTTAGATATAAGTTGATTATATTTTTGGAAAATGTATTTTTTTTTAATACTTTCCCAATATGATATATATTTATCATTCTCTAAACAAATACCTACTTGACCCAGTTACAGTATCTATCCTGACAATTAATAATGATATTGATTACATCTATTCCGCGTTATCACTGCCGGTAGTAGCCTTATCACAACAGGTATGCACCGAAATAGAAAAGTAACTAAAACTATGCGAGAGAAATCGTATTTACAACTACGGCTATGCTGAATGAATGACGATTAAAAGATATACTTACTTCTCTAGTACGTGCCGCAAGACTATTAGCACCAATGCTAAAGGCAAAGGGTACAGAAGATGCCTGTGGTCATTGTAAACCACTACTTTGTCAGGTCCCGGAGCCAAATCCTCCCAAGTAGTATTTGGCGGCAACCACACATCTTCATCCCAAAATTTACTCACTAAATATCCCAACATTACAACACTTAGCTTAACGTCTCTATGTACTGTTTAGTACTGTTACGGTAATGTTCAGTTATATGCAAATAACAAAATTCACGTCATAAACACACCCAAGAGTAAAATTAACGGCACACGTCCGTCCGACAGCCGACATGACACAAATGTGTGGTGTTGCTAGTAGTTACCTGTTTCGGGTATTTCCCTTATCAGTAAAGTGTCATGTCAAACTGCCTAAAACTTTAACAACTTTCTTCAATCTGTTAACAAAATGTTCATCGTATTTTTAAGTCCTTAACCTGTCGTCTACCGCGGACGCGAATTCGAAGAATTATTTTAAAAGAAACTTGGACAATTTGCAAAGTAAAAGTTGAAAGCCCTTTGGGCTTAGGCGGGGCTTCCAATAAATTGCATTTATGTTTATTAATCGATACAGTAATCGATTCATTAATAATGATTTAAATTGTATTGATAAGACCGCACTTTATGGTTATGTGTCAAAATGTCATGTCAAGTCAAGCAAGTAAAATAACCTTAAAAATAGTGCTAATACTGCTGATTACGAACTTTACAACCTTATATTAATTAGAAAATCAACTTAAACACTAGGCTGCCGCAAAATGATCATATCTGGAATGACCGTATAGATGTTAACCACGTTAAAAACCATGGTGCACTTGTGATAAAGTGAGAATGTTGTTTTGTCCAACGTGCGCGAACATTCTGATGGTGGAAGAGGCTCCGGAGGTCGGTTTGAGGTACGCCTGCAACACGTGTCCGTACGTATACAGCATCAGGAAAAAGGTGACCTCACGTATGTTCCCTAAACTCAAGGTAAGTAGATGAAGGTGAAGGTGTAATAAGTAGAACATGAAATTTTCTATCTAACTCAGTCAGCATAATAGACCCACGGAACACTACAGCGTGAATTGTAAACTATGTTTCAGGAGTTGGATTATATTATGGGAGGTGCTGCAGCTTGGGAGAACGTAGATTCTACGGATGCTGTATGCCCAAAGTGCAGCCACGGAAAAGCTTATTTCATGCAACTACAAACGCGTTCTGCTGATGAACCCATGACTACATTCTACCGTTGTTGCAACCACAAATGCGCCCACAACTGGCGTGACTAAACACTATTGTGAAAGTATTGTAAATTTACTCAAAACAGGAAAAACTTGAGTATGAAATTAGTGAAGAAACTTAATTTATTTAGTAGTTATTGTGTTAGTTCTAGGAGTGCTTCCTTAAAGATGAAGATAGACAAAATGGCTGCTGTCATCCCCTGTTCACAAGAGACATCCTGCGAAAGAGCTGCAGATTTTCTGTCTAAGGGACAAGTCATAGCTGTCCCTACAGATACAATATATGGATTAGCCTGTAGTGCCAACTGTCCAGAGGCTATAAAGAAACTCTACAGTATCAAAGGCAGAGATTCTGCCAAACCAGTAGCAATTTGCGTCACTTACGTGGATGATGTGCGTAAGTGGGGAAATGCTGGACATTTGAGTAATGACTTGCTCAAAAGCTTATTACCTGGAGCAGTCACAGTTGTTTTAGAAAAGACAAAAGAGTTGGACAATCCATACCTTAACCCTAAAACGTTAAAAATTGGGATAAGAATACCGGATCATAGTTTTATCAACAAAGTTACTAAGATACTTGACATGCCTGTTGCCCTTACTAGTGCCAACTTTAGTAATGAACCCTCAACATTATCTGTGAAGGAGTTTGAACACTTGTATGGTCATTTAGGGGCAGTATTTGATGGTGGTGTGCTAAGTCAGGGCTTAGACATGAACCGTGCAGGTTCCACAGTTGTAGATTTGTCCAAAAAAGGGGCTTACAGCATCATAAGGAGAGGAATTTCTTATGAAAATGTTGTACAAGTGCTTGAAGAAAATGGTTTGACCAGTTGTTAAGTTTAGGTTATTTAAAAATTGCTGATGTGCAATTTGTTGTGAGACCTTAACTGTATCTTGTGATAACATAATAAAAACATAAATTTGTAAGGCATTTTTTATTCAACCATAACATTTTACTTCATAACTCTATCAAATATTGTACCAATTGATTGTTTGACTTATTGTTTTATTATAAATTATACTTTTTTTTTGTGGCCCCTCGACAGACGAGAACAGTTTGGGCTCTACACAGGCATAGACTAAGCAACTTTGGTTGCTGCCAAATTTAAAGAACACAAATCAGTGAATCAAAACCCACAAGACGCTGATTTATATACATACAACTCTTCCATGCAATTCACAGGCCAGCATAGAAACTCAAGGATAGAATAAAAAGTGTTGGAAAAAAGTACAGCTAATAGACATACTCTGAGAGTATAGCAGTTCATAAAAATGAAATCAATAAGTGCTGGATGTTTGAAACAATTGTGTACTAATAGCTCACTTGTGATTAATACCCAGATCACTTCAAATCGAAGAAGTTGTATAGTAAAGGAACGTCACAGTTTATGAAGTACCCAACATGAAGACTAGCTAAGAGATCTATTAAATGATAAACGAATTTGGCATTTCATTAAATAATACAGCTAGGGAACAAACTAGGAACCCTGTACAACAACAATCCCTACAATAATTTAAGTAGCAATCATTTACACCATAACCTATCTATACAGGATAAGATTTTCACTATTACAGCACTAAGAGGAACGAGCAATGCTGATGGGTCTCCTACTTTCAGGCAACTTTGCCTCGAGTTGCTGCCATCGGCTGGGAGGCCACACGATCGCCATGGCTCTAGCATTCACCAAGCCTAACGACACTGGGCCAAATGTGTTGCTATCAAGCGTGTGCCCAGTGTGATCTCCTTCCACCCAGCAGTGTCCTTCAGGGATCTTCACGAACTGCGTCTTGTAGCCCAGCGTGCTCACAACGTCTCCCTGCAGAGCCACCACGCGCTTTATTATCTTCTGGTTCGGATCCTTGGGCGACACGAGCGACACAACATCACCCCGCTTCACATGATAGTCTCTCACCGACCACCGCGACAAGAACACGTAGTCGGTATCCTTAGCGTCAGGATTGAGTACCGGCTGCATAGAAATACCTTCCACCCTGGCCACATACCCCACCGTATCCAGCAAGGTAAGGCCGACTGGAAGACCGAGTAACACCGACTTAAACATGCTCTTGAACATGAGTGCGGTTTACCGATACTAAACGGCAGCAAATCGAGCCCGACATAGTCAGGTTACCTTTAATTTTTCAGTCGTTTACGTGAACATGATTTTGAACTCACAAATTGTTTTTGACACTGACCACTACACTGACATTCATTTTCACGATATTTTTTTTGTGGTAGGCTTGATTGACGTTACACAACTAGAGAAAAACTGTTCGAGCCATGGAGCTAGTAGATAGGTTAAAAATATTTTTTGGCTACAGTTTCCAAATATGTATTACTATAGAAATACATAAGTAACTCTGAAGTCTTCGAAATTGACACCAAAATCATCTACGTGCTAGCTTTTGAGGAGTTCCCTCATTTTCTCATGGATCCCATCATCAGAACTGAACCAAATGAATATGGGACCAACTTGGAAGTACTAACTTCAAACAAAAAAGAATCATTAAAATCGGTTCACGTTTACTATTTATTTTGGTGAACATACATAAATAATAATAATAATAAAGATTCCGAATAGTTGAGAACCTCCCTCCTTTTTTTGAAGTCGGTCAAACGTTTTACAGTGTGCCTTGAATAGACAAATTAAAGGCGTTTTTCGGGTACTCATAGTCAAGCTTGCTCGAAAGTGACATTCTGACAACGTGGATCAGAAACCGGTTTTATTTAGCGCTGTCACGTCACTACAATGAATGAACGACCATAGAGTTTCAGTCTTCATAAATACTTTAAAAAAGTGTTGATGCTTTCTATAGTAAATTACAACCAAACAGATATTTTGGACATTTTATTTGCGTGTAGTGAGTTTAATATCACATAAATGACGACAAACGATAGCAAGTTTCTAACAATCAGGACTTGAAAAGCATAAAATAAATAATCGTGTACAGATGGAAGCGTTCCGTCGTGGAGAAAAACTTACATTCTGCATAATCAGCTGTCAGTGAGAGAGATCATCTGTCCCTGTAAATATAAAAGCTAAAACAATCACAACACGTTTTAGTTTAGCGAGTGTAAATAATGAGATAAGCGGCCGCGCTACGATGTAACCCGGGCCGTGTGGTGGATGCGCCGCGACCTGAGAGCAGATATGGGATAATAACCTAAAGACGAGGGCCGAGAATGGCTGGTCTG